>JANJGK010005214.1:5000-49623 GCA_039081455.1 Macrobrachium rosenbergii
TTCCAAAAATTAAAATGGTGGGGTGCTAATTGAACTGTAGTACCGGCGGTATAATTAGATCTTATAAAAATTTCAGAATTACCCGTAATTTGATTAAGTAATTGTCTATTAAAAGGTTTTTTTAGGCATTTCATCCATATACCAAAAACGTGCATTATCACAATTCATGGCTAAATCGTGAAATCTGTCTAAAATGGTCGTTTGGTTTAATGTAAAAGGAGATAATATTCCCCCTAAATTTCCCAATACGGATAATATTTGCGCTAAGAAAGATGTTTTACAGCTATTAGTTTCACCGAGAAAAAAATGAATAGTTTTTTGTTTTAAAGTTCCAACCTCGTGACAAATTGTTATAAAAATTAAATTAAGTACATATACCATTGAAGCTACATCGTAGCTAAAAGTTTGTAAAAGACCGAGTAAAACTTGACTCGAAGCACATTTACATAAAGGTTTTATCAAATCATCCGTTTCAATATCAGGTAATAATCTTGATGCAAAATGATGTGTATCTAAAATTTTTCATAAAAGTTGAGCTATGTATTTATGTTTATTATCAGTACCAATTTTATTAAAATTTAAAAGTGCAGCATTTTCTTCTTCTTCAGTAGATAATAATTTAAAATTATTTTTCAAATCTTTGGGATTTTGTATTAATTGATCAATAACGAAATATTTTATTAATTTAATTAATTGTACATAGTCTTCATCTTGACAAATTTGTTATGTTAATTTCGTATGATGATCCAATCTAGTCATTTCTGATAAATAGTGGTGTTGTTGTGATAATGTCGTTGACACGGGTAGTAATGTATCAATCACTAAAAGAAGCGTATCCATAATCAATTTCTCTGATTATTTGATTTATAATGGCAGCATTTTCATCTTCATCATCATTATCATCATTATTTTCTTCTTCACTAATATCTTTAACAACTCGTAATTGTTGTTTAATGTAATCTGTTTTTGAGATTAACTTTTTTCTAATTTCTCCATTTTCATTTTTAAATGTTTTTTTTAAGATTCAATGAAAAATGGGAAATATCTGTTCATCTAAAAATTTGCAATGTTGGTGGTGATTCAATAATTCATCTAACTCGTCTGGATATATCAAATTCATTTTTTCATCGATATAATACATGGGAATTGGTAAAATGTGTAATAAAGAACCGTTTATAGGGTTACAAGTTCCCAAAAATGATATAAAAATTTATAAATTTTAATAATATTGGGGGTGCTGTATACAGGTTAGTTAAAGCCCAATATAATTGTATTTTATTTAAAATTTGAGAAAGAACTGGAGTATAGCTATTAACAATAAAACCTACTAACCCTCCTCCTTCCATTAAAATCATCATTCTTTTTTCCATTTTTGTTGCCGTTTTTTTTTTCTTTTTGGGTGGGGAAGGTTGTAACGATGAAGGAGGTTTATCCATTGTGGTAAAAACATCATTTTCCCTAAAATTAGCAATGTTTTTTATTATGACGCCAATATGATATAGTTCGGGAAAGTATTGAGGAATGTTCAATTTAGAAATTAAATTTGATCCGCTAGAAATATTACCACCACCACCACCAATACTACCATCACCACTACTATTATTATTACTATTACCTGAAATTGAATGTGTAATCCAATTCGAATCACACCAAACAATTAAACTATTTTTATTATTAGTTTTATTATTATTTTTATTATCGTATAACAAAATGGGTCTGTATAATGAAATTAAATCAAATAAAATAGATGAATTTGTTAATATAGCCGCGCAAATTATATTTGGTATTTTAATAACCTTTATAGTTCCTTTAATTGTAAAAATACCCGAATATAAATATTTATCGATAACTTTTTTATCAACAAAACTAAGGGTTTTTTTTTAATGTGTATATGGCCTCCTGTATAGATAAAACATTAGTCTTAATTAAAAGGTTTTTTAAAGACAAAATTACCCACATTTTGATATCACCATTTTCATTATCCATATCTAAATTTAAAAAATTTCGTTTTCGCGTAAAATGTTCAAACATGTGTAGAAATAATGCGGCCAATGTAATGTCCGCAAAAAGACGAATCCATCGTAATAATAATATTTCTCGCATTTCATTTTCTATGCACGTGATATATATACATAATAAATATAAAACTGTATTACTTTGTTTTTGTCGTTGATTTTCATCAATATCATCATCATCATTATCATTATTATTATTATTATTACTTTTATTTAAAAGTCTTAAAATGTGCTCAATTTTAAAAGGGAACAATTTGTCTTTTGGTAATAATAAATAATTTTCCTCTTCATAATGGTTATTTCTATTATTTTCATTCTCATCATCATCATTTTTATTATTATTATTATCAACTAGATTTATCTTTAATTTTGAATCAATTATTGCATCTGAAAAACAATAATGTATATTATTTATTTTTTTTATATGTAGGTACATTGAAAATTTCTATATGATATATTTCATTATTGGGTTGCATAATATCATTCCAATTTAAGGTATTTGTATAAACATCATTTATTCTTCTGGAATTAGTTAATGGTAGAAACTTTTTATACAACTTTATTGTTTTTTCATTATTAGTAATAATGTTGCCAATATGGTATTGTTCATTATCATCATCATTATTATTATTATTATTATACTGGTTGGAAATAAGAAGGGGACTTAAGGCTGTATTCCAATTAAATTTTTCATCTTTTTCTTTTTGAATCAATTCTTTTAAAAAATGAATTAAATGATTTTCGTCATTACCTCTTTCATTTAATAATACTGTATTTATTGGTAATTTATATATTCTTTGTTTATTTAATGGTTTAAAAATATTAAATTTATTAAAAGCATCTTTTATACTATTAAAAATTGGAACGTTAGATTGAAAAAATCTTTTTTTATATTTAGCATAAGGTAAATATGTGCAATTAAATTCATTATTATTATTATTATTATTATTATTATTATTATTATTATTATTATTATTATTATTATTATTATTATTATTATTATTATTATTATTATTATTATATTTACAAGATCCAAATGCGCTATAATTGATAGTCGCATCTAATAAGCGATTATTTTGTAAAAGTTTATGACAAAAATTATATAAAAGAATAATATCATGATACACCATAATTAATGACGGTATTTCTATATGAAAACCTTTATTAAAACTTCCCCCTTTACCAAGAATGTAAATAGAAAATGCATTGCATTTTAAGTATTCGGTTAAAATAAAAATAATTTTGTAAATTATATCATTTGTATTTAATTTTAATGGAGTATTATTATTATTATTATTATTATTATTATTATTATTATTATTATTATTATTATTATTATTATTATTATTATTATTATTACTATTATTATTACTATTATTATTATTATTATTACTATTATTATTATTATTATTATTATTATTATTATTATTATTATTATTATTATTATTATTATACATATAATAATGTTCTATTTGCTTTTCTCTAATTTTTACATAGTTGTCGTAGTCTTCTTTTGTTAAGACAGTATCACTGAAAAAGATATTATTGTCTTTGAGATCAAAATCTAAACAAAAATGTTGAAAGTTTAATGTATATCTGGGTAAAGATATAGATCCTATCAATCCACTTTCCCCCTTTTCATTATCATTATCAAAATATTCATCTCTAAGAAAATTATGAAAAAAAGTCTTATTAGAACAATACAAACTTTTCTTGGGAAAACCCGAAAAAAAATTTACACGTGTGTATCGATTTTTATTATTACTTTTTTCCGGAATTTTTTCACTTACAAAATCTAATTTCAATAGACGCGTTAAGAAATCGGAATGAAAATTAGATTTTTTATTATTATTATTATTATTATTATTATTATTATTATTATTATTATTATTATTATTATTATTATTATTATTATTATTATTATTATTATTATTATTATTATAATTTTTAATAAGTGTTTTATTATATAATAAAATATCACTCCCCATCTTTTTTCTAAATAAAAAACTTGTTTGTGAGCTACTTTTATTATATAAAAAATATTATATAATAAAAATAATAATAATAATAATAATAATAATAATAATAATAATAATAATAATAATAATAATAATAATAATAATAATATATGTGTATATAAATTTATATATATATAAAATAAAAAGATCTACATTTTTAAAAGAAAAACAGAATTTATTTATTTTTTCTATAATAGTAATTATTATTATTATTGTATAAAGATATAATATTTTTTATTTTTTTTCATTTAAACTGAAAATTCGTTGTTGACGATATAAATTTAACAATTTTAGTCCATCTTTTAAGGGAATAAAAATGTTTGTTTTTTTTTTCATTTATCTATTTGATCATCATATTTGTATTTATTTATGTAACGTGTTAAAATGGTGGATTCAGCTTTATTAATAAATAAATAATCATTAAGTGTTTTGTGAGTTGCGGGTTTTAAATCTGATATTTTATTTATAACAAAAATTGTATATTCTACAGAATATTTTTTCTCATCTAACCCTATCCATTCCTCTTGAATATTATATTTTACATCATTAAAAATAGATAAATGTTTAGGATTAGAATAATGTTCGTTAATTATGTTTTTAAATTCCGAATGATGTAATTTAGTTTCTTCTATAAATTCACGAATTTTAGTATTTACAATATTATTTTGATCTATGGGTTCCATTTTACCACGAGGTATAGTATATTCTCCTTCACCCACGTGATTAGGAAATGAATTTAAAAATATATTATATGTTTCTTGACTATTAAATTGAACAGGTTTTTTAATAAAATTTGTGTACAAGAATAAGAAGGAGAATGATTTAATAATATTTAATATGGCTTTTTTGATGTTACGCATTTTTACTGTATGATTTTTTAATGCTTTTATTATTATTATTATGAAAATAATAATTATTATCAACGACAAATACCATTATGTATTATTTATTTTTAATGAATAATCGTTTTTTATAATAAGTCATTTTATTTATATTTATAAATGTATATATATATATATATATATATATATATATATATATATATATATATATATATATATATATATATATATATATATATATATATATATATATATATATATATATATATATATATATATATATATATATATATATATATATATATATATATATATATATATATATATATATATATATATATATATATATATATATATATATATATATATATATATATATATATATATATAATATAATATAATAAAAATAAAAAATAAAATTATTCTTTATTCTTTTTTTCCATTTTATTGGCAGTGAGTAATTTTTTTTCACAACTTTTTGTTGTTGTTGTTGTTGTTGTTGTTTTTCATCATCATCATCATTTCTTTTTCTTTTTATTTTCTTTTCTTCTTTACTTGTTACAGCTAGTGTTGATAATGATTTTTTTGGAGTTTTAATTACTGTTGATGATGATGATGGTGGTGGTGGTGGTGGCTGGTTAGAAGGATGAGGGGGTGTAGGAAGAGCTAATAATTGATTCGATGATGGGGGAGGTTCAATTGTTGTTGCTAATAATGATGATGATGGTGATGATGATGATGGTGATTGATTAGAAGAAGGAAGAGGAGGAAGAAATTTTTTTTCTTTAATAGCTAATAATAATGATGGTGAAATAGATTTTTTTCCGTCGGTTGATGCTTGTTGTTGTTGATGAGAATAAAAAGTGGATACTGGTGGTGGTGATGATGCCATCATTTTATCTTTGGTGGTAGTAGTAGTAGTAATAGTTATCAAAGATTTATCAGTTTTATTATCGGGTTGAGCCGTTGTTGTTAATGGTGGTGGCATTACATTTTCTTGTTGGGTTTGTGTCAATGGCATGTATACATTTTTTGTATTGTGTTGATGAAAAGAATAATTTCCAGACTTTTCTTTTAATTCATTTTTTAATTTTGTATTTTCTTCCTTAAGTTGATTAATAAATAATTGAAATTTTTGAACAATTGTATCATTATTATCCTTTTTAGCAACAGCTTGCAAGTCTTCCAACCTGGATTTAGAAGAAATTCTATAAATATTATCATTATTACTGATAATTTTTCCTTCTGGTATGTATGGTACTAATGATTTATTTGTAGTTATTAAATCATCTATCATTACCAATTCTTTTTGTAATAGTGTTATTATTTTCATAAGTAGCATTTTGTAATATTTTATCTAATTTAAAAAAAGATGAAAAACTTTCTTCTTGTTCCATCTTATCATCTTCCCCCTCCATTGTGAAATCATCATTATTATTATTTATTATCATTACCAAATTTTTTTATAATGATTGTAAAAACTGTAATACAAGCTGTTTATTATTTGTTTGCACATTTTGTAATTCTAAATTAATTTTTCGTTCATTTTGTAATTCTATCTCTTTATTGTACATAAATTCTTTAGATTGTGATTGAACAGGTGGTAATAATTTTATACTTTTGAACTTTTTTGTAATAATAATAATTATTCTTGTTGTTTGTCAATTTTACTTAGTATATTTTTTATCAAATTTTCATTTATATTTTTATCATCATCATCAACACTCTTATTAGTTATCATCATTAAAGATGAATTATTATTATTATTATACTCATTTTGTTCATATATTTTTTTTTCAATATCAACTATTCCCTGTTTTAATATTTAATTTTGCTTGACATAATTGCCCCTTTCAATTTTTTAATTTTTCGTTTCTTTTTTAATATCATTTACATGAGATATTAATTTTTGAGAAATGTTGCTATTTTCTGTAGTAGCTTGTTTTAAATCTTCTAATCTAGATTCAGAAGAAATTTTATATAAAGGTGATGATGATGTATCAAAATTATTATTTATTGCCACCAGTTCATTTTGTAATAAAGTTATATAATTCCACATATTTTGAATTAATTCATCTGTTTTTTTTCTGCATTACTACATCTTTTGAAATAGAAACTTTTTTATGTTCTATTTGTGTTAATATATCGTTTATATTTTTTTCTTCACTATCACCATCATTATTATTATTATTATTATTATTATTATTATTATTATTATTATTATTATTATTATTATTATTATTATTATTATTATTATTTTTCCTTTGATTTGAATTAAACCTTTTTTTATAATTTTATGTTTAGTTTCTAACTCATTATATTTTAATGTTTCTTTATCTATAATTGTTTTATAATTTCCTATAGCTAGTTTATCATTAAAATTTAAATTTAGCATTTCATTAATATTAAATTTTTTAATTAAATATTTGCAAAGGTGTTCAATTTTTAATAATGTAAAATTTTTTTCTATTAAATCAGTAAAAAAAATTTCATTTATAGTGTTATTGTTTAATTTGATTACATTTTGTTTTAAAATATTACCCACATTATTTATCCAACTCGTGAGAATATCATCAACATATTTTCCTCCTTGTTTTAATAATAATTTTTGTACTTCAAATAATAAAGTTATTAAAATTTCATTATCCTCATTTTTATTAATAATTTCTGAACGTTTTTGTAACAATAATAATTTTTCTTGTTGTTTATCAATTTTACTTAGTATATTTTTTATAAAATATTCATTTATATTTTTATCATCACCATTATCATCAACACTCTCATTAGTTACCATTATCATTAAAGATGAATTATTATTATTATTATTATTATTATTATTATTATTATTATTATTATTATTATTATTATTTTATTATTATTATTATTATTATTATTATTATTATTATTATTATTATTATTATTATTATTATTATTATTATTATTATACTAATTTTGTTCATATATTTTTTTCTTCAATATCAACTATTCCCTTTTTTAATATTTCATTTTGCTTGACATAATTGCCCCTTCCAATTTTTTAATTTTTCGTTTCTTTTTTAATATCATTTATATGAGATATTAATTTTTGAGAAATGTTGCTATTTTCTGTAGTAGCTTGTTTTAAATCTTCTAATCTAGAACTAGAAGAAATTTTATATAAAGGTGATGATGATGTATCTTTTATACTTTTATTAGATATTAAATTATTGTTTATCGCCACCAACTCATTTTGTAATGAAGCTATATATTTCCACATATTTTGAATTAGTTCATCTGTTTTTTGGGGTATTGCCACATCTTTTGAAAGTTCTATGTGTTCTATTTGTGTTAATATATCATTTATATTTTTTTCATCATCATCATTTTCATCACCATCATTATGCATTATCTTTCCTTTGATTTGAATTAAACCTTTTTTTATAATTTTATGTTTAGTTTTTAACTCGTCATATTTTAATGTTTTCTCATCTATAAATGTTTTATAAGTTCCTATAGCTAGTTTATCATCAAAATTTAAATTTAGCATTTCATTAATATTAAATTTTTTTATTAAATATTTGCAAAGATGTTCAATTTTTAATAATGTAAAAAAAATTTTCCTATTAAGTCAGTAAAATTTTTTTGTTTATGGTGTCATTGTTTAATTTGATTACGTTTTCTTTTAAAATATTACCCACATTATTTATCCAACTCGCGAAAATGTCATCAGAATATTTTTTTTCTTGTTTTAATAATAATTTTTGTATTTCAATTAATAAAGTTTCTAAAATTTCTTTATCTTCATCATTATTAATAATATCAACAATGTTATCATTTTTTGGAATCATTATTTTTTTTCATCTTTTTTTATTTTTAATTACTATATTTTCTATATTTTCTAATTTTTCAATTTCTTGAATTAAATTATAGATTTCGTTATATATACTAAAAAAAATTCTGCAATATCATTATTAAATTTAAGCTTTAAATCGTATTTTGTTTTATAAATATCTTCTATTTTTTTATTATGTAATAATAAGTTTTTTTTTATTTTATTGAATGAAATGTGTAAAGTATCTCGTAAATCGATTATTTTTTTATTATTATTATCACTTTCTTTTTTTATTAATTTTTTTATTGATTAAAAAAAAGTTGTCAATTCATTATCATCATCATTTTTATATCTTTTAATAATTTTATTTAAATATTCATCATCATCATTGTTATTATTATTATTATTTAAATCATTAAATATTAATGTCAAAAATTGATACCATTCATTTCGAAATGTTAAATATTTAAATATATTTCCCATTATTGTTATCTCGTTTTTATCAATACTGAATGATTTCAACACGTTCAGTAATGAATTAAAATTTGGTGGTAATGTAATATTTAATGATGGCGGTGAAGATAAGAATACGTGCATTTCTGTTATGACACCATTCAAAAATTGATTATATTTTTGTTCCAACATTCTCTGTTGTTGAAAGGTTAAAATCACGTCTTTAATTTCATTTGGAAGTAATGGTATATTTGTTACATCCTCTGCTAGTATTATTTTATTTATTAAAAATGATAAAGTACTTTCCTTTTCGAGTTTTTGTTGATTTAAAATTGCTTCATATATATCATTTATAATTTTTTGTATATTTGTATTATTATTATTATTATTATTATTATTATTATTATTATTATTATATAATAGTAACTTATTATTATTGATTCTTCGTTCTAAATAATCCAAATTATTATTATTAATAATAATAAAATTTGAAATATCTTTATACCATTCAATACTTGTTGTAAAAAAATTAAATATTCTTCATGTTGTTTTGTTTTAATTTGTAAATTAGTATTAGATTGTTGTATAGCAATTATATTTTTTTCATTATCATTCTGGAATTGCTGCATTTTTTTCTCATATTCTTGAATTGAGTAATTTGAATTTGTCATTATTGTATATTTCCATTGTTTTTTTATTTTCTGATAACTGAAATATAAATATTTATATATTAAACTTGATAATTTAAGACTTTGAATCCAATGAGGAGTATTGGGATAATTATAATATAATCGGTTGATATTATTCGTTTCATAACCCGAAAGGATTGCATTCAGTAATTTTGAACTTGTTAAAAAATACTGATGTGAATTACAAAAAAAATCACCATCATCTTTATTATTATTAATTGCATTATCTAATCTTTTAATAGTGTTTTATAAGTACAAATTAAAAATGTATTAAAATTGGGTGGTATATATATATAAGGATTAGAACTGTACGATAAAAGTTCATCTATAGTTGCAATTCTATCTAGTTCTTCTTTTTTTATTATTACACCTTTCGTACTTACTATTTTAATATAATTTTTTTGACTCATAAATAATAAATAATGTATTATTAATGAATGATGATTAGTTTCTTTATGATGTAAATCACTTAAAATTATAGAATTATCATCATTTTGATTGGAAATATTTAATAATAATGTATATAACAAATCGTGATAATATTTGAGTGCGGCTTTATAATTTTTATTATAAATTCCCGTATTTATATTATTCATAATAGACATAGGGTTAATTAAATGTTATATACTATATATGACCGCGACCATTTATATTTTTATTATATTATTTTATTTTTGAAATATATATATATATATATATATATATATATATATATATATATATATATATATATATATATATATATATATATATATATATATATATATATATATATATATATATATATATATATATATATATATATATATATATATATATATATATATATATATATAATGAATTATTTTTTTTAAATATATTAAAAAAATAAAGTATACATAATTAATAATAATATAAGTTATTATTAATATATTAAATCTTGTATTTTATATTCTAAATATTTTTTTATATAATTCATCTTTACTAAGGTAATTATTAATTAAAAATTCACCAGTTATTACAGGTTTACAAAATTTATAAGATACTACATTGTTAAAAATTTCATTAAGCATTGTTTAAAAATATCACCCTCATTATTATTATTATTATTATTATTATTATTATTATTATTATTATTATTATTATTATTATTATTATTATTATTATTATTATTATTATTATTATTATTATTTAATAAATTCAATTCATTATTAAAATCCATTAAATTATCTTGTGAATCATTATCATCTTTATTATTATTATTTATTAATAAATCATCATCAATTCTTCTTATTTTTATTATTATTATTATTATTATCATTATCATCATCATCATTTTCTTTTTCTTCTATTATGTTAAACTTTCTTTTATTAATAGATTCATTCTCCTTTTCTTCTTCTTCTTCTTTATTTTTTTGGTTTTCAAAATTAGGCAGTTCATCAAAAAAGGTCGCTACAGTTCTCATTTTTTAATTATTATTATTATTATTATTATTATTATTATTATTATTATTATTATTATTATTATTATTATTATATATTATATATTATATATATTATTATATAAATTTTTTTTCAAATAAATCGTTTGCTAATGTAATGATGTTGATGATATTCTTGTAACGTAATAATTTTTAAAATTTTCAAATTATATGATATTTGAGTTATATATTTTTTTATAATAATAATTTTAAAAATTTAAATCTGTATTCAAATAAAAATTACAACGTTTTGATGTTTTTTTTTTCATTTACTATTAAATTTCTATTCTCTATAAATTTATATGGTATATTAGTTCTTTCTTTCCAGTTATTATTATATTTATTAAAACCATAATCACGTATATAATTTTCTTTTGTAATAATAAAAATTCTATTTAATCTATTTATTAAACAAATTACAAAATCCTTTTTTTGTTTATTGGTAGTATTTTTGTATAAATTTATTACTCGTTGATCCTTTTCGTCATAATAATTCCAATGTTTTGAATGAATTGATGCATTTACAATATGAAAAGGTAAAATAATTGGTGGATATATGTTTACGAAAGGATCAATATAATCAAGCGGAATGATTATTACATTTTCTGTATGCATTATTTATATATATATATATATATATATATATATATATATATATATATATATATATATATATATATATATATATATATATATATATATATATATATATATATATATATATATATATATATATATATATATATATAATATATATAGTTATTTTATATTTTACATATATATATATATATATATATATATATATATATATATATATATATATATATATATATATTAAACCATTAAAAAATAAGAACTTATTATTAATAAATAAAAAAATAATAATGTCTAATGAAAAATATCCTAGAATATTTAATTTGAGTGATCCAATTGATATAGATTCGTGTCTTTCCAATTTATAATTGCAGCAATGCAATAGTATAAAATTTATAATTGAAAATAATATAGAAAATTTGCAAATAGATACAATAAAACAAATAAAAATTTGTCTAAAAGATTTAACTCATATATAGTATATAAAATATGATTTTAATAAAATACATATTATATGTAAATATAATATGTAAATATAATATGTACATATTATATGTAAATATAATATGTATAATATGTATAATATGTATAATATAATAAGAATATCAAGTTTTTTTTAATATAAATGTAATGCTAATATAAATTACATGTTTATTTCATCTCATTTATATTTTTTGTATGAAATAATAAATATGAAAAGGGAATATAATTGATGTAGGTATATGAAAGACATGTTCAGTATGATGTATGAACCTTTGTATATATATGTATTATGTTCTTTTATGTTTCATGTCCGTTTACAGTATATACCTGCCTAATGTATTAAATGTATGTCATTCCAATGTATTTATCAAGTACGTTATGTAATGACCGAACCTTGTCCGTCTGGCAGTAATGTTTCGCCAGTACGGGACCGCTCTGTTTCCCGTGTAGACTCATAATTTGCACCTCTGTGAATTTGTCAACTCCACTAGACATTAAGGACCTACTTTTTATATTTCGGTGTTTCCTTCATCCCCAACCTTTAGTGATAAGGATAACGCATAGAACACACATGGCGCAGTGAATTGAAGTGTCAGTGAAGTTTTTTATTCAAGAGGATTTTCTGCAAGTGCATGGCTTCCGGCGCCATTAATCGTCAACGCTGTTGTTTATGATATTTCGCGTCTCCACCCAGCTTTTCATTGTGGATTTATAGTGCTTAAGTGTACAGTGATCAGTGGTTCATGAGTGGAGTGTTGTGCAAAGTGTCGTGTCGTTCTAGTGTCCTTTTTTTTGCATTCATATAAGACTGTGACATGTAAAACCCTTGCTGCTGCCCCAAGTGAGAGCGATTAGCCATACATCCAGTTTCCTCAATTGTTACCGGGTTACTAACTGACTGATGAGTCTCGGCAGAGGCGCAGACGCGCACATCCCTAATGCACACACTTACTCGCTGATCCAGTAACTCTTATTATTTAAACTGTAGTTTTAAATAGAAGAATCTTTTATTATTTTAAATACGTGTTATTCGCTGCATATATTACACGTAATGGATGGGCTAGAAGAATTTTTAGGTCAGCCAGAAGAGACAGTAGACCAAGGGATGTTAGAAGCCAGTAGTGTGGGAGCTTATGCCCGCAGTGGGAACACCGTGGGAGAGGAGTTCCCCAGGACGTCACCGCCCTCCTCCCCCTATCCACCACTTCTTCGCCCTCACTACCAGCCCCTCCCCTCCACCCAACCGACTGGAACAGATTTCCTTCAACTTATTAAGTTTTTAGAGGAATCTCGCCGGTATGAAGAAGAAAGAAGACGACGTGAAGATGAGGAAAGAAGAGAACAAAGAAGACGTGAAGAAGAGGATAGAAGAGCACAAGAGGAATTACGCAGAAGAGAGGAAAACATGCGCAGAGATGAGGAAAATGCAAGATTTACAGCCCTTATCCAGGCACTCTCGTCTGCCCAACCCTTCCATGCAGAAAACCCCATACCAGGTACAGAGATGGGCGCTTCTTCCTCCAGTCAACCTTCTCTTCCCCCACCTCAAAAAGCGACGGCACAAACGCCGCCCCCACTCAAGGCTGATGCAACATTCCAAATGTTCAGGGAATGGAGATGCAGGTGGGATGATTATGCCATTATGGTCGATCTTTTCAAGCTTCCTAGGGAGAAACAGATGATCCAGTTGCGGATGTACTTGGCCCTTGAAACTCAGCGCGTGTTGGAGCACACCTTACAGATCTCACCCTCCACAGATAAGTCTGTAGATGAAGTGTTGGATGCCCTGCAGTCTCACATAAAGGGTTTACGTAATGAGGTTCTTCGTCGTAGGGAATTGCTTAGTTGCAAACAGATGGAAGGAGAATCTTTTTCAGATTTCTATGTAAGGCTTCGACGCATTGCAGAGGAAGTCGACTTGTGCCCAGGGAATGCAGCTGCATGCGAGGAGACCCAGTTGAAAATGGTAATTCTGATGGGCATTAAAGATGCAGAGCTTGTCCAGAAAATAATTTCCCTGGACACCGCCTCCTCATTACAAGATGTTGTCACGACCTGTCGGTCATATGAAGCAGCCAAAAATGCAACTTCTGCCATACGTGCCCCACCTAACCAGTTGCGCGCCATTTCTGCCTACAAAAAGTGTAAGAAGAAAAGGGCAAGTGAAGCAACCTTACCTTCAAAACCGATTTTGACACCAGCTACTTTATGCCAGTCCTGTGCTCGACAGCATGGCCCCAGTGATTGCCCTGCTGCCAACAGTACTTGCAAAAGCTGTGCCTGCCTTGGTCACTGGTCCAGGACAATTAAATGTCGTGCCAGCAAAGCCCAGTGCCGCCTTTGCCACCGCATAGGACATTTTGATAAGTGTTGCAGAGAGAAGAAGAAGAATCGCCAGGATGGATCTCCAAGCAACAGTGCTGCCCGCTCCAACTCCTGCAAGACCCAAGATGCGCAGCAGAACAGCTGTCGTCGTTTAGGATACCCTTCTTCCACAGCCCCCAAGACACCCCAACCCATCTGTGTTCTCCTGTCATGTGGTGATATTAATTCCCGTTTACAGATGTTACCAGACACAGATGCTGATGTCACCGTTATTGGCCAGCGACACCTAGAAAGTTTAGGAATCCCAAGGAGCAGCCTGCAACCTCTTCCGCCGACTACAATGATTACTGCGGATGGGTCCAAAATGACACCTGCCCTGGGCATGTTCCGGGCTACTCTCACCTTAGGTAAGCAGTCTTGTTCTGCTAGGATTCATGTCCACGAGAATGTCCAGACTCCACTTCTGTCTTATGCACACTGTCAAGAGTTGGCCATAATATCTCCGGATTTTCCTAAGCCCATTGCAGAAGTCAAGCATCTCAATAGATGCAAGGAGCTACCTATCTCAGCCACCACATCGCCTTCAGCTGCCAAGGAATATTTCCTCCGAGAGTTCGCAGGTGTGTTGATTTCCAAAGAAGACTTGAAGTCAGCTCCCCTCAAGCCCATGGTCGGTCCTCCCATGAGGATTCATCTCAAGGATGGTGCTGTGCCCTTCGCCATCCACACCCCAAGACAGATTCCCCTTGCCTTTAGGGACCAGGTCAAGGAAGAGCTTGACTCTATGGTGACCCAGGGAATAATCAAGCCGACTGGTGATGACCCTTCAGAATGGTGTCACCCCCTCGTCGTCGTTGCTAAGAATGTCACAGGAGTACGCATCACTGTCGACCTCTCCAAGCTGAACAGCCAAGTTTCCCGCCCAGCCCACCCTTCGCCCACACCCTTCACCGCCATTCGTAGTGTGGACCCGAAGGCTAGGTTCTTCACGACAGCTGATGCCCTCTGTGGGTACTGGCAAATGGAACTGGCCAAAGAGGATCAACATTTGACTACCTTTATTACGCCATATGGTCGGTTCAAACACTGCAGAGGACCGATGGGTTTCGCAGCTACTGGAGATGCATTCTGTCTGCGAGGCGATATGGCCCTTCAGGGAGTCAAGAACTGTGTGAAGGTTGTCAATGACATCCTTCTCCACGATGAGGATTACCAGTCACACCTTTACCGTATCCACGAGATGCTCACCAGGTGCCGCAAGTTTGGGATTACCCTCAACAAGGACAAGTTTGTGGTTGCTGCACCTACCGTCAACTTCTGCGGATACACGCTCTCAGGAGAGGGCATCTCGGCTGACCAAGAAAAAGTCAGTGCCATCAGGGATTTCCCTACTCCAGCTAACCTGACCGACCTCAGATCATTCATGGGCCTGGTCAACCAGTTGGCAGAGTTCACCCCTGACATTGCCGCTACAGCCCAGCCTTTACGCCCTCTGATGAGCCCCAAGAGAACATTTGTGTGGACCCCTGATCATGATGAGGCCTTTCGACGCATCAAGTCAGCACTCCTCCGTCCACCCATTCTCGCCGCTTTCGACCCAGACCTGCCTGTCATCCTCCAGACAGATGCCTCACGCCTTAATGGTATTGGATATGCCCTTCTGCAGGACCATAGTAGTGGACACTTACGTCTAGTTCAGTGTGGCTCTCGATTCCTTACCGACGCCGAGACACTCTATGCCACTATTGAGCTTGAGATGCTAGCCGTGGTCTGGTCGATGTCAAAATGTAGGCTGTATCTCGCAGGCCTACAGAACTTTACTCTGATGACGGATCACCGTCCCCTCATACCTATCCTGAATCATTACTCGCTGGACGCCATCGAGAATCCTCGCCTCCAGCGTCTGAAGGAGAAAATTTCGCCCTACTTATTCACAGCTGTGTGGCGTGCCGGCAAGTCTCTGAACATTCCTGATGCTTTGTCTTGAGCCCCAGTCAGCCACCCCACACCAGACGACGAAATTGCAGGTGCCCCTTCTGCCACCCATCTACGAACAGTCATGGCTGTGTACACCGTCACCTCTTCAGGAGAGACTCCAGCTCAAGATGCCGACAGGACCCTTCAGGATCTACGAGATGCAGCAAGAACAGACCCTGTCTACACTCGCCTGCTCGACTGTGTCACCTCTGGATTCCCCTCCAATAGGTATGAGCTGCACAACTGCTTACTCCCATACTGGAAGATACGGGATGAACTCTATGCTGATGGTGACCTCGTCCTGTATGGAGCAAGAGTTATAGTTCCTGCCGCCCTCCGCCGCCGCACCTTGTCTCGCTTACATGACAGCCATAGGGGTGTGGAATCTACTAAGCACCGGTATTAACTCAGACATTGTCAACACAATTGGAGCTTGTGAGTCATGCCAGGTATTGCAGCCATCCCAGCAGCAGGAACCACTGATGAGTGATGACAACCCCAAGAGGCCCTTTGAGTCTGTTTCAGCAGATTTCTTTATCGTCGCAGGAAAAGCCTTCCTCATCATAGTCGACCGACTCTCAGGATGGCCTGTTGTCGTCCCATGCAAAGGTGATACTACTGCCTCTAATACAATCAGGATCTTCTGCCGCTACTTCCGGGAAGTTGGTGTCCCTATACGCCTCAGGACTGATGGAGGACCACAGTTCACCAGCAACGAGTTCCGGGATTTTATGGAGCGATGGGGAGTTCGACATGTGGTTACCTCCCCATATTATCCACAATCGAACTGTCATGCTGAAGCCGCCGTGAAATCAATCAAGCATCTCATCCTGACAACGGCACCCTCAGGCAACATTGACTGCGAGGAGTTTGATCGAGGTCTCTTAGAGCTCCGGAATACTCCAAATTTCACAGGCCGCTCCCCTGCCCAGATCTTGTATGGCCGACCTCTTAGGTCATGCATCCCTGCACACCCGGAGTCCTTTTCAAAGGAGTGGCAGGTCAAGACTGAGGACTGTGACTGCCGTGCTGCCGCCCGTGCCGAGCAAGTTAAGACCCGGTACGATCAGCATGCCCGCCCCCTACCCAGGTTGACTATTGGACAGCACGTTCGGATCCAAGACCCGACATCTCACCGCTGGGACAAGGTCGGGGTAGTCATGAGTTTCGGCAGGTCAAGGGACTACGAGATTCGTCTTCCTAGTGGTCGTGTATGGTGGCGAAACCGTCGTTTCCTTCGCCCAGTGCCACCTCTCAGTGTTGACCCATCCCCTCTTTCTCCTGTGGCCCCTTGCTTGGACCAGGAAAAGCAGTCCTTAGTTGATATTCCCCCAATGTCCCCACGTCGTTCTCAAAGGCTCACAGAAAAAGAGTCCGCTCGAGAGTATACTACGAGCGTGAGGGGGGAGGGAGGTGTAGGTATATGAAAGACATGTTCAGTATGATGTATGAACCTTTGTATATATATGCATTATGTTCTTTTATGTTTCATGTCCGTTTACAGTATATACCTGCGTAATGTATTAAATGTATGTCATTCCAATGTATTTATCATGTACGTTATGTAATGACCGAACCTTGTCCGTCTGGCAGTAATGTTTCGCCAGTACGGGACCGCTCTGTTTCCCGTGTAGACACATAATTTGCACCTCTGTGAATTTGTCAACTCCACTAGACATTAAGGACCTACTTTTTATATTTCGGTGTTTCCTTCATCCCCAACCTTTAGTGATAAGGATAACGCATCGAACACACAATGATGATGATGATTATGATACACCCAATGAAGTTATATTTAAATTTTTAATAAAAAGGTCTCAAAATGATTTTTTAAAATAATTATGCTTTTTATAATAATAAATATAATTTTAAAACAGCTTTTGATATATACAACAATAATATAAAAAATACGAATTATAAAATTATATAAAAATAAGATTTTTTAGCTATGTTATTATTATTATTATTATTATTATTATTATTATTATTATTATTATTATTATTATTATTATTATTATTATTATTACAACCACATAAAATAAAGTTTTTTCTTAATTAAAATTATTCTCTTCTATTATAAATGGAAATAAATAATGTTGACGAGGAATAAAAAAGTCATCATTTTTTTGTAAGATTTATATAAATACGTCTATTAAAAGAAGAAAAATAGTGCGGACAATCATTATCAATCGTAATAATCATAATAAAAAAAGTTTTTACAAATTATACAATATTTTATTATAAAATCCATTTTTTAGTTACATACCAGTAGAACCAAAACCATTGTTTCCTCTTTTATTTTCATCTCCTCTTTCATTTTGACATAAATTATTATTTTCTACTAATAATATTAAATCGGGACATATAATTTCATTTAATCTTTTAATGGTTAAAAGTTCATTTTTTTAATCACAACAACATTTTTAGAATTATTTATCAAAATTAACTTATTTGCAACGTCTTTTATTCTAACAGATTTTTGAGCTAATGATTTAGTTATGTTAAAATATGTAGCTTTTATATTGAATGATGATGATGATGGTTTTTCATTCAAATTTATTTCATTTTCACAATTTGGTAATAAAACGATTTCTTGAAGACTAAATATTTTTGACATTTTTATAATATAATTTTCAGTTTTCAATTTTATATTATATATATATAAATATAATATAATAAAAATAATTAATTACAGTTATTTTTTTTATTTATTAATTGTTGAAGTTCATGTAAAAATAAATTATTATTACGATTATTATTATTATTATATTTATTCAATAATTGTTGAAGTTCATGTAAAAATAAACTATTATCACCATTATTATCATTCTTCATCATCATCATATTATTATTTTCTTCATTTCTTTTTGATATGTTATTATTATTATTATTATTATTATTATTTTCTGATATTAATCCATATTTTGTTAAAATTAATTGCATTTCTTGATCAACCCTTTTATTCTTATCATTTATTGATATATTCATAAAAGGTGGTGAAGGAAATTCAGGAAGAGAATTTAATAAATTATTTATTGTTAGTATAATTTCATTCCATATATCTGGCGGAAAAGATTCATTTTGAATGCGATCCAATTCTATTTCCGGTAGGGTTTCTGGAATTTCATCATTATGAGTATATAAAGTATTCAAATTTATAGACACCATCGAAGCGTATGAGGGGAGGTGACGAATATCGAGAAAACTGTTGTTGTTATTATTATTATCATTTTTTACACTCATATTTTTTTATAATTTATTTTTTGTGGTCTGTAAATGTGTCAATACACAAAATTTTATTTTCTTTTTCATCGCAAATACAATATATAAATGGTTTATTAATTATAATTTCAGGTATTGGATCATCCACCATTATACAATCTGACATAGAATCCACTTTTGTTCCCATTTCATAATTTTTAATATAAATGGTTGTTTCATAATCCACTCCCTCTATCATATTTTTTGATCATTAAATATATTAAGATACATTGGTGTTTTTACTAACGCATTTAATTCTGGTATGTTTTTAAATACATCATTTAATTTATGTTTTGTTTTATACTCAAATTTGGGCATTTGAATGTGAGCAAACATTTTATATTCTCCTTTAAAATTCATTTGTGATATGATTTGAGAAATATATTATTTTTTCCTTGGAAAGTACATTTCTTGTTAATTCTTCCAATGTAGCTATTTTTTGGGGGAAGAATAATAAACATACTACTATCTTTTTTTTATAAGGTATTTGATATATGTTACAATTTAAGTTTCCATATATAATTTCCATATACTTAATGCTGAAATATCCAAAATAATTCATCATTGGAATAGTAATAATTTTATTGTTGGAACATTAAAAAAATCCATTTTTAGTATCTTTTTCCCTAAATTTATAAAACCACGTATTATTAATCTTTGATTTAGCATAAAATAAGTATTTAACATCATTAAAAGTTTTTGTGTTAAATTTATCATTACCATCCTCTTTCCATCCCTTTTTTTCAACCCAATCATTTATTATGTTTAAATCATCATTATTTTCTGGTTTATTAAGAATATCAAAAATTACATTTTCACCGAGTTTTTTTTTTATTTTATCTACAAAATTTGTATTAATTTCTTTATAGTCCCTTTTAGGTATAAATATTACAACAATGTGTTTATAAAAATTAGATGCATGGCTATCAAGTAAATTTGTTATTATTTTATTTTCTGATTTATAATTTTGTTGAAGTTTCTTTTCATTATTACTAACGGCTAAAATCACCGACTTTATTAAATTAAAAAGACTTTGACTATCTAAAACATTATAGATTTTAAGTTCTGAAAAAATATTTAAAAATAAATAATTGAGATTACTGTTGCGTTCCGTTACAGCCATGATGACTCTATTAAAATAGCAATAATGTTGCACATTTTTTTTATAGGAAAAATATATATAAAAAAATAAAAAATTTTTTTATTTAATTAATATTATTACACTATATATTTTTAGTACATAAATAAATTTATTTTTATTTAGGATGTATAAATGTACCTAAATATAAAATCTTATTATTAACTTCATCACATATACAAAAAACGAATGGTTTATTTAAATTAATAATCTCTTGTGCTTCAGAAAAACCATCTGTCATACAACATAATCCCGTAGATATAATTTTCGTTCCATCTTCGTTATTGTCAATCTTTATATTGTTTTTTAAATATATACATTCCATTATACCAAAACTATATTTTGCATTAAAAATTCCCTTATAATTTACTGGTGGATTTAACAAAAAACTTAATTCAGGTATATTAGTAATATCTAATAATATAGCATTTAAATTGTATTCTTTTTCGAAACTAAACTTGGGCATATAAATTTCATCAAATACATGTTCTTTACCATCTTCATTCATAATTTTTATAATATCATTCATATTAACAATAATATTTTTATTTAATTCGTCAGCTGTGGATATTTTATCTGGTAAAATTACAAACATGGAACATATATGAGCATTTTTATATGGAAATCGATAAACGTTACACGATAAATCTCCAAATTTATTTTTTAATGTTTTTATGATAGTATGTTCCGTTTTCATCATAGGAATTTGTTTTTCTTCATTGTCGGAAATGTAAAATGTTTTGTTTTTAGTATTTGTTACTGAAAACGGATGTCTCCATTTCCCTGTCATTATAGTTTTAGAACAAATTATATATTTCATTGATGATTTCAAAATTTCTTCTTTTGTTATAAAATCATTATTCATCATGCTCAGGGGTTTGAATAATTCTTCTTCAGTTTCTGGCTTTTTTATAATGTCAAAAGTCACATTATTTAAGCGCATTATTCCATTAACGTACTCTTTAAATTCTTTACTAATACAATTAAATTCCGGTTCGGAAATAAAAAATAATAAAAATTTTTCTTCAAAAGGTGGTGGTGATGATGATTTTATTGATGAAGTATCATTAATTATTGCATTTTTTACATTTTTGTACTGTTGATTTAATTTATCCAAAGTTTCACCTTTTGCCACTGATATTAATATTTTAAATATATTAAATAAACATTCTTTACCCAATATGGCATTATCATCATGATCTAAATTTTCAAATATTTTTAAGAATAATTTATTAGTATCACCGTTAGTTTTCATCGTAGACTATTATTTTACTACTACTATATACTGTGCTGTTGCAGTTATTGTTCACCCCCTTTTATATATCACACCCCTCCTATTTTTCTTAATTAATTAAAAAAAGATATAAATGCAACAAGAAGAAATAGATAATATTAAAAAGTCATGTATCAAAAAAATGAAAAAAAACATATTAAAAATATAACTAAAAAAATGGGAATAATTTTAAATAAAGATATTATAAATTACTTTTTAATAGTGATATTATCATCAATTAATATTTCAAATGGAGATATAACTGAAATTATTGATTTATTTCCTTTGTATATTATTCCTTTATTATTAAATAATAGAGGTTTAAAAAATTGTCGGCGAAAACAAAATTTTTCTCTTCGAAAAAGGCCAACAACAAATTCTCCTTATTATAGACAGACAAAATATGGGGGAATCATTTAAACAAAATGTTTTTCGAGATGAAAATACAGTAAAAGAATTGACAAATTTTTTTTTTTATTCTACTGATAATTTTTATATATTTTTATATAAATTTAAACAAAAAAAGTATAAAATGTGTAGGGAATATAGCAAAAATATATCTAAAAAATTATCATAAAATTGATTGTTCACTTCAAAGTGACAAATTTTATATTTATTTTGAACATAAAATTCGAACTTCTAGTAACAATAATTAAATATATAATATTTATTATATATAATAAAAAATTATTAATTTATTTAATATATATATATATATATATATATATATATATATATTAAATAAAATAGAAAAAATAGAATTTTTTATTTATTTTTTATTATTTTATATATATACATATATAAAGCATTTTATATTTTAATTAACATATATAATATATAAGATAATAAAAAAATTTTTATATATATATGTAAATAATATAAGGTTTGAAAAAATATGTCGTTTAACAACAGTTGGAAGAATGTCATCATCCAGAATTTTATTATCGTCCAACAATCTAGTATTTGGATTCGCCGGTATTATTTTAATGACTTCTTACCTATTCATGAAGTCATCTTCAGTCACAGAAACACAAACCCGAATAATAATCACTCGTGGTAAGTAAAAACCTCATTTTTATTTTTGTTATATATATATATATATATATATATAATATATATATATATATATATATATATATATATAATATATATATATATATATATATATGTGTGTGTATATGTGTGTGTGTGTGTATATATATAAAAATGCAATAATAAACTTTTATGTAGCAGATATTTATTTATATTTATATATATATATATATATATATATATAATATATATATATATATATATATATATTTATTTATTTATTTATATTTATACATATATATATAAAATAAATAAAAAATTTGTTCCAGACTATGATCCTTGCTGCGGTTATCCATACCAACATCAAGGTGTTTGTATAGCTAGGCCCGGAAACCATTACACTTGTGATTGCACTGGAACTGAATCTTATGGAAACCATTGTGAAATACGTAAGTATAAAAATGCTATAGATAAATTCATGTTTTGTTATTATATTTTTTTTATATTATATATATATATTGTTGTTGTTATTATTAATTTTTATTATATAAAAAATTAATGTTTTTCCTATATACAGCGACATGGTCAACTTGGTTAGCAAATAAAATCAAACCCGATCCAGAATTACTTCATGTTTTTCTTACATCCAACGATTGGTTGTGGACTATACTAAATGGGATTCCATTTATTCATAAATGGTTGATAACATATATATTTATGTAAGTTTATCTAATTTTGCAATGAAATTTTTTGAAAAACATTTTTTGGATAATATATATACAAAAAAACTGTTCATGTAATTTTTTTTAACAACTCGTAATGATATGATAGACTCCCCACCAGCTTATGAAAGTGACCACAGTTATACTACACTTAACGTTTATTTTAATGAAAGTTATTACGTCCGTACCAATGGGAGATAAAGGTATATATATATATATATATATATATACATATATATATATATATATATATATACATATATATATATATATATATATATATTGTTACATGTGAGGGTCTTAGTTGATCATGTATTATTCAATTTACGTAGTTTTCACGGCACTGCAAACCAAGATGACACGTAACCTGCCACTTGAAGCCAAAAGTTAACCTCAAAGACAGTCGTTAATTAGCCAAAGGTCGCCAGTTAAGGGTTATTAACCTTAACAAAGAATATTTGAGATGAATTTGATTTTAAACGCAACGGTTCTTCCAAACATTCGGACGCTAGGCATAAAAAGCATCGAGACTTAACCTGATTTTGCTTACCCTAAATCCTAGGTATTTTACTGGAATAACGGGGTTGAAGCTAACAATATAATAATTTGGCTTAACCTAGACTTCGTGCAAGCGATTACCTTCAATGGTGGCCGGAGAATGAAACAAAGAAAGAGTTGGAAATACAGAAAAGAGGTTAAAAGAATGGACGAAGTTTCGAACAGCACACAGACTCTACCTGAAGGACGAAGCGTTGGCGCGCATTACAACGGACGTGATGAAGTTGTGTAGTGTTTCTTGCTCCACCATTCACTAAAATATAATAGACAAAGGCGGGGACAGGGCCACCTTCCAGACGTCTGCTCGAGACGGCGGCTAGTTTCTCTCTCTCGTTCCCTGACCGGTGCTAGGTCAGAACAGTCACCCCAGGCGTCCGTAGGTCTTGTTAAAAACATTCGCCCAAAGACAGGTAGAAAGGAAAAAGGGACCTTAGGACCACCTATTTTTAAGGCTGATATGGGAATTTTCCTATAGGGGAAAAAATGGCTAAATGCTACTTATCTTCTTTCAACGGACGTTAGTTTGAACTGAGCTGCTCCCAGCATGGGACAAAGCAATTTCCCTGTCTTGATCAGGCTGATATTACTATCCCTAAATGTTCGAGGGCAAACTGCGTAAATATTTATAAAAGCTCCCCCCTTTAAGAGGGCCTTCACTCCCTTTTCGGGCGTGAAGGTCTATACTAAGCAAGCTGTTCGCCTCTCGTAGGTTACTCTCCTTCCCCTGAGCAGATTAGTCCTGGTTAGCCTACCTAGCTACAGAACTACCTAACCCTAGATAGGACACGAGCTATAATCACGACTTTACCTAATTCTAATAGTACTAGAAGGTGCTCACGGTTATTATAGGCTACCTCCTTCAATCATGATGTGTTTTAGACCTAGCCTAGTGGTACATTCTATGATATTCCCTAGCCTAACCTATCCCAACCCGACCGTAGCACCAACATAAGAGTTAATATTCTAACTAAATTACAACATGGTTTATGTTTAATACAATTAAAAATTACTAGTTAATTCATGAGGGTTGCCTCATATGATAAATGGGTGCCTCACTGAGGTCTTAGGCCATGCGTGTCCTGAGCATCGTGGCTCAGTTCACAATAGTTAAGATTATTGAAATTAGTTAGGCTACTTACGTGATTACTCTGGCTCGGTGGTAAGTGGAAAGAACAAGGCTACTAAATTGATGTACCGTACTTAAGGCTGTCTAGGCTATGTACAAATAAAAGGAAGAGATCACACTGGCTACCTCCTCTGGGCAAGGGGCCAGGATCACTCTTAGATGTTAGGGCACTGTACCGAGAGGGCACTAGTGCCAGGATGAGCTTATAGCTTGGCAACTACTGGGCTCTCTTCCGCCCCTTATTCTTCTTCTTCGGGTTCCTCCAAGGCCTATCAGTAGCTGGCCTAGGAGGTGATGAGAGCACCGACTACGAGGACAGGCCAGAAGGGCTAGCGGGCGCGAAGTCAGGGGCAACTGCAAAAGCTGAGGGAGGACTCCCTACTCCGGCTGCTGCAACAACCGGAGTGAGAGCTATCTCGACTTCTGCATCCGAGGATGCCAGTTCCTGGTCTTCCAAGGAAGGGGTACCATTTCGATCCTCCAGGGGTTCATCCCCTGGAGTCAAATTTTACAAAGAAGAAGTTTCGGGTGCTGGAGGCTCTCCAGTCGTGATGATCAACTGCATGGGGAATCCTAAATCTCCCGGAGGGGGATTCGCCTCATGATTTAGACCCGGCATAGGGGCCTTTTCCATTGGTAGCTCAACGTCTGGGACGGACGGAGTCTGGCACTGCTCAGTGCTCGCAAGTGGCACTGGCAGCAGTTGAGGGTCAGGCATGCCTGACGAGGGGTCCGGAGGTGCAATACCTCGCGGACGACTTGGGTTTGGCTGCGGCAGAGATTCCTGCCCCAGCGGGAGATCGTAGCCTCTCGGTGAGTTTTGTTCGGGGGCGTCCGCTGGGCGTCGCTTGCTTGGGCAGCCCTCTCAATTTGTGGAGTGGTCTGCCCGCTTGCACGTCCTGCAGAGGTACTGCTCCTCCTGAATCTCTCTTCGCGGAGGGGGAAGACCTCTTGGTGGGCCAGCCCTTCGCAATTGGAGAGAGCCTGGAATAGTTTGGGTTGTGCCCCTTCCGCGGACCACTTTGGTGGGCGGAAGGTGGAGGTTTGTCATTATTGACAGTGTTAGATGGGGCCTCTGTGGAGGAGGTAACGCGGCTGCGGAGTGGCGTTGGTGACGGGCTTCCGCAGAGAAGATCCCGACCCAACAAGAAGGCCACTCCGGGCCGAATTCCACCCACCACGCCAAGGCGGTGGGGTAGCGTACCCCAAGGTGTCGTAACCTGGAGTTGGACCGTGGGAACGGTGATGGTGTGGCCCTCTATCCACTTCATTTCCCACCGCGTTTCTTCGTCAACCACAGCACCGGCTGGCACTTGGGCCCTGGCGATCAGGCTAATATCTGCCGCAGTGTCTACTGTGACCGGAAGGGTTACGGGCAGGCTAGTGCTCTGAAGAGGGGCCACCGAGATATACTGGGTTTCCAGTCTCTCGGGGTAAAGGATCCGGTGCGGACCAGCCGCAGAGAATGAAGTGCTGATTAGGTTGACAAATTTGGTGGTGGGGACATGATGAGGACAGGCCGGAGATCCAGCATTGTAGTGGCTGGCAGCCCCACAGGATCTGCACGGGCCTTTTGGATGGGCTCGGTGGCCTGCAGTAACTGTTGGAGGAGAGGGCTGAGCGGATGAATCAGGAGCGGAGTTCTGGCTGGTAGGGTTAGGCTGCTTATTAGTGCTGAGTTTGTATCGGCACTCAGCTTCAGCGTGGCCCCCCTTCTTGCAATAGTTGCATATGGTCTTGCTAGGCAGTCCATTCTTCGGGCGAGTGGAGTTCTAGAGGTAGGCCGGAGGGATGATTCGCTTCTGAGAGGTGCTATGCGACTGATTGAAAGTTTCCCACGAATCAGCCATGCGACAAGCTTCCATAAGTGTGGAGGGCTGTTTATCGTTAAGATATACCGCAAGGGGCCCAGGCACACATTGGAAAAGGTCTTCTAGCATGGTCCGATTGAAAAGATCCTCAAACGTCGTGCAGGCCAAGGAGTCGAACCGGCGCGTACCGGACTGGGTTTTGTGACATGCCCATTCCGTCCAAGACCAGCCAACTTCCTTGGCAAGACCTCGGAACCGTTGTCTCCATTTTTCTGGGGTTATCTCATAGGCCTTGGTAATGACTCTACGAACTTCTGCCATGTTGCCTCTCTGGCTCTTCTCCAGTGAGCGAAGCGCTGCCTTGGCTTTTCCCTCCATATGCTTGGCTAGTATTAAGGCTCTCTCCGTCTCCGTGGTGCTGTAGTTATCGAAAAGAGCCTCGATCTCCTCCAGCCATGCTTCTGGCTCGTCCTCAGTCCACTTGGGGACTAGGGAATTGATGCTCGAAATTGGAGCGTTTGATGCAGCAGGGGTAGGACTGGAGGCTTGATGGCTAGCCATAGCTTCGGCATTCTCCATTTTGGCTCTTTCCAGCTCGAGCTCTTTCTCCTTGCAGGCTAGCTCACTTTCCTTGCAGGCTAACTCATGCCGTCTTCTTCTTTCTTCTCTTTCCTCTTCTAATTGCCTTTGCTCGGCTTCATACATCCTTCGTTCTTCTTCATACTTCCTCTGCTCGGCTTCATACTTCCTCTGCTCGAGTCTTTCTTCCTTCTCCCGCTTGGCCAAGTCGTCCACTTGCTCCTTAACCCAGGTGGTAAGTTCCGAGCCGGTGAGACCTGCCGCCGTCCCCAGCCCCAGGAAAGTTTTATAATGCTCTGCTGCCATGGTTCTGGTGGGGAAGGGCGTCTAACCGGGTCGACTGTGCGTACTTGGGCAGCGAGGAAGTGTCTCTTCAAATGACGTGGCACCCTTTCAAAAGGTGGCACTGTAGTTTGGGTGTGCCGTGTACAGGTCACACTGGTGGCACTCAGTATCCTTAGGCACTGGTGCAGGTTAGGTTCCAGAAGAACTTTCTCTTCTGTGTTCCCTTTTGTTTTTGTTTTATTTATTTTCCTATATGCTTGGTTGGTGGCACTTATGGTGCCAATGTGTTCCTAGGGACCCTCTACTGGAGTCCAACTAGGCTATATGGGAGGAAAGGCACTCTACACCCCCTGCAGAGTGCAACAATCGAATGAGAGAGAAAGGGAAGGTAAAAGAGAGAGAGAGAGAAGTAAGCTATTCAAGTGATGACAGTGCTGCAAATTATCGGCACTGTGGAATAAAGTGATTTTTTTTTTTTTTTTTTTTTTTTTTTTTAAGATCCTCGTGAGTGGCTGGTCCCAGTACCTAACCCAGTGCTGGCCCCTTCTTCTTTCAGAGGGTGAAAACTACTGTTTGCTTCGGTCTGGATAGCAGGCCTCACTCGTGACTGACAGTTTATCACTGTATTGTAATTACTCTTAACTTGTCCTCATCTATTGTGGGACAGAGGTGTTTCTTTTATTTGGTTTATTGTATTCGAATTAATTAGCCTAGTGTCGGCCGTTCTTTCTTTGAAGAGGGTCACGTACACTTAGGTTAGGAATGCTTACTTGAATGACGAGAGAGAGAGAGAGAGAGAGAGTGAGAGAGAGAGAGAGAGAGAGAGAGAGAGAGAGATTTTCAATCAGCGAATTTCTTGCTGCTTGAGAACATGTAAAGCAAAGATCTTATAAATGCACAATGGCATGGATCTTAATAAAATGATATAGACGTCGTCTTGACTTCCTTAGGGATGGCTTTATTATCTTAATTTTCCTGGGAGCCGACGTCACAAAAGTTTATCGTAAAATTTTAAATTCTCTTTATATGATTTTTATAGCAGGTATTTGTATAGGAACTTGTTATGGTATTACTCCTAACTAAGGCCTATCTTTCCCTGCCTAAATTGTCTTTTGGTTTTGTCTAGCTAAGATATTGCGAGGTGGGTTTACTACGAAAAGCAAAAAAAAAAAATTTATGCCCCAAGAGTGGCGGGGAGCAGAGTCGAGGTCACAATAACAAGGTCTTTGAGATGGCGGCCAAGGTCCCGTTAGGCCTAAATTTCAAAAACAACCTCTGGCGGCGAAGGAACACCAAAATGGCCGTTCTCTCACAAACAGTTCAAACAATTTCAAAATAACCGCGCGAACACGGCGGAGGAATCCAAAATTACGGGTATTTTCTTTTAGCACCAAATTCAAAAACAACGCTCGAAACAAATGCAGGTATCCAGATTTTACTTTAAATATACCAATCATGCATAGCGTTTTACGTTACGGATGGAAAACTAAATTACCAAACAACTTTGTCTTTTGTTATCGTACTCTTCACCCGGACATTAAACAAAAGAATGAAAAGAGAAATGCTAGTCTGCCTGCGTAAATTTACGTTGTTGAACGGTACCTTTATTGTAAAATTACTATTTCAGTTCGTTTGCTACTTCACTGACACGGTTTTGAATGATTCCCGCTATATGCAAACAATAACGATCAGAATTGCCGACGTGATTTCTAAATTACTTTGTGTACATGAAACGGGCTCCGCGATTCGGCCTTTGAATTCGTTACTTGAACGACTTGACTCACGATCCGAACACGGTAAAATGCCCTTCCTTAAACGACACAAATTGTGACTGCTCTGCTCTCAAGTCGCACCCTTCCTACCTACGGCTAATTCCCACTACCTGTTATTATAACTATTCTCTTTACTGCTTATTATTATGCCTCGTTCCTTGTTTGGAAGAATGAAATGGAGTTCGATATCTGACTTTTATTTTTTGGAATTAATGTAATTTAATTTCCTTTTCTCCAGATTCTTTCTCTAAAATGTACTTTAGATTCTACGCAAGGTCGCCAATGTTACGTGTGAGGGTCTTGGTTGATCATGTATTATTCAATTTACGTAGTTTTCACGGCACTGCAAAATAAGATGACACGTAACCTGCCACTTGAAGCCAAAAGTTAACCTCAAAGACAGTCATTAATTAGCCAAAGGTCAGTTAAGGGTTATTAACCTTAACAAAGAATATTTGAGATGAATTTGATTTTAAACGCAACGGTTCTTCCAAACATTCGGACGCTAGGCATAAAAAGCATCGAGACTTAACCTGATTTTGCTTACCCTAAATCCTAGGTATTTTACTGGAATAACGGGGTTGAAGCTAACAATATAATAATTTGGCTTAATCTAGACTTCGTGCAAGCGATTACCTTCAATGGTGGCCGGAGAATGAAACAAAGAAAGAGTTGGAAATACAGGAAAGAGGTTAAAAGAATGGACGAAGTTTCGAACAGCACACAGACTCTACCTGAAGGACGAAGCGTTGGCGCGCATTACAACGGACGTGATGAAGTTGTGTAGTGTTTCTTGCTCCACCATTCACTAAAATATAATAGACAAAGGCGGGGACAGGGCCACCTTCCAGACGTCTGCTCGAGACGGCGGCTAGTTTCTCTCTCTCGTTCCCTGACCGGTGCTAGGTCAGAACAGTCACCCCAGGCGTCCGTAGGTCTTGTTAAAAACATTCGCCCAAAGACAGGTAGAAAGGAAAAAGGGACCTTAGGACCACCTATTTTTAAGGCTGATATGGGAATTTTCCTATAGGGGAAAAAATGGCTAAATGCTACTTATCTTCTTTCAACGGACGTTAGTTTGAACTGAGCTGCTCCCAGCATGGGACAAAGCAATTTCCCTGTCTTGATCAGGCTGATATTACTATCCCTAAATGTTCGAGGGCAAACTGCGTAAATATTTATAAAAGCTCCCCCCTTTAAGAGGGCCTTCACTCCCTTTTCGGGCGTGAAGGTCTATACTAAGCAAGCTGTTCGCCTCTCGTAGGTTACTCTCCTTCCCCTGAGCAGATTAGTCCTGGTTAGCCTACCTAGCTACAGAACTACCTAACCCTAGATAGGACACGAGCTATAATCACGACTTTACCTAATTCTAATAGTACTAGAAGGTGCTCACGGTTATTATAGGCTACCTCCTTCAATCATGATGTGTTTTAGACCTAGCCTAGTGGTACATTCTATGATATTCCCTAGCCTAACCTATCCCAACCCGACCGTAGCACCAACATAAGAGTTAATATTCTAACTAAATTACAACATGGTTTATGTTTAATACAATTAAAAATTACTAGTTAATTCATGAGGGTTGCCTCATATGATAAATGGGTGCCTCACTGAGGTCTTAGGCCATGCGTGTCCTGAGCATCGTGGCTCAGTTCACAATAGTTAAGATTATTGAAATTAGTTAGGCTACTTACGTGATTACTCTGGCTCGGTGGTAAGTGGAAAGAACAAGGCTACTAAATTGATGTACCGTACTTAAGGCTGTCTAGGCTATGTACAAATAAAAGGAAGAGATCACACTGGCTACCTCCTCTGGGCAAGGGGCCAGGATCACTCTTAGATGTTAGGGCACTGTACCGAGAGGGCACTAGTGCCAGGATGAGCTTATAGCTTGGCAACTACTGGGCTCTCTTCCGCCCCTTATTCTTCTTCTTCGGGTTCCTCCAAGGCCTATCAGTAGCTGGCCTAGGAGGTGATGAGAGCACCGACTACGAGGACAGGCCAGAAGGGCTAGCGGGCGCGAAGTCAGGGGCAACTGCAAAAGCTGAGGGAGGACTCCCTACTCCGGCTGCTGCAACAACCGGAGTGAGAGCTATCTCGACTTCTGCATCCGAGGATGCCAGTTCCTGGTCTTCCAAGGAAGGGGTACCATTTCGATCCTCCAGGGGTTCATCCCCTGGAGTCAAATTTTACAAAGAAGAAGTTTCGGGTGCTGGAGGCTCTCCAGTCGTGATGATCAACTGCATGGGGAATCCTAAATCTCCCGGAGGGGGATTCGCCTCATGATTTAGACCCGGCATAGGGGCCTTTTCCATTGGTAGCTCAACGTCTGGGACGGACGGAGTCTGGCACTGCTCAGTGCTCGCAAGTGGCACTGGCAGCAGTTGAGGGTCAGGCATGCCTGACGAGGGGTCCGGAGGTGCAATACCTCGCGGACGACTTGGGTTTGGCTGCGGCAGAGATTCCTGCCCCAGCGGGAGATCGTAGCCTCTCGGTGAGTTTTGTTCGGGGGCGTCCGCTGGGCGTCGCTTGCTTGGGCAGCCCTCTCAATTTGTGGAGTGGTCTGCCCGCTTGCACGTCCTGCAGAGGTACTGCTCCTCCTGAATCTCTCTTCGCGGAGGGGGAAGACCTCTTGGTGGGCCAGCCCTTCGCAATTGGAGAGAGCCTGGAATAGTTTGGGTTGTGCCCCTTCCGCGGACCACTTTGGTGGGCGGAAGGTGGAGGTTTGTCATTATTGACAGTGTTAGATGGGGCCTCTGTGGAGGAGGTAACGCGGCTGCGGAGTGGCGTTGGTGACGGGCTTCCGCAGAGAAGATCCCGACCCAACAAGAAGGCCACTCCGGGCCGAATTCCACCCACCACGCCAAGGCGGTGGGGTAGCGTACCCCAAGGTGTCGTAACCTGGAGTTGGACCGTGGGAACGGTGATGGTGTGGCCCTCTATCCACTTCATTTCCCACCGCGTTTCTTCGTCAACCACAGCACCGGCTGGCACTTGGGCCCTGGCGATCAGGCTAATATCTGCCGCAGTGTCTACTGTGACCGGAAGGGTTACGGGCAGGCTAGTGCTCTGAAGAGGGGCCACCGAGATATACTGGGTTTCCAGTCTCTCGGGGTAAAGGATCCGGTGCGGACCAGCCGCAGAGAATGAAGTGCTGATTAGGTTGACAAATTTGGTGGTGGGGACATGATGAGGACAGGCCGGAGATCCAGCATTGTAGTGGCTGGCAGCCCCACAGGATCTGCACGGGCCTTTTGGATGGGCTCGGTGGCCTGCAGTAACTGTTGGAGGAGAGGGCTGAGCGGATGAATCAGGAGCGGAGTTCTGGCTGGTAGGGTTAGGCTGCTTATTAGTGCTGAGTTTGTATCGGCACTCAGCTTCAGCGTGGCCCCCCTTCTTGCAATAGTTGCATATGGTCTTGCTAGGCAGTCCATTCTTCGGGCGAGTGGAGTTCTAGAGGTAGGCCGGAGGGATGATTCGCTTCTGAGAGGTGCTATGCGACTGATTGAAAGTTTCCCACGAATCAGCCATGCGACAAGCTTCCATAAGTGTGGAGGGCTGTTTATCGTTAAGATATACCGCAAGGGGCCCAGGCACACATTGGAAAAGGTCTTCTAGCATGGTCCGATTGAAAAGATCCTCAAACGTCGTGCAGGCCAAGGAGTCGAACCGGCGCGTACCGGACTGGGTTTTGTGACATGCCCATTCCGTCCAAGACCAGCCAACTTCCTTGGCAAGACCTCGGAACCGTTGTCTCCATTTTTCTGGGGTTATCTCATAGGCCTTGGTAATGACTCTACGAACTTCTGCCATGTTGCCTCTCTGGCTCTTCTCCAGTGAGCGAAGCGCTGCCTTGGCTTTTCCCTCCATATGCTTGGCTAGTATTAAGGCTCTCTCCGTCTCCGTGGTGCTGTAGTTATCGAAAAGAGCCTCGATCTCCTCCAGCCATGCTTCTGGCTCGTCCTCAGTCCACTTGGGGACTAGGGAATTGATGCTCGAAATTGGAGCGTTTGATGCAGCAGGGGTAGGACTGGAGGCTTGATGGCTAGCCATAGCTTCGGCATTCTCCATTTTGGCTCTTTCCAGCTCGAGCTCTTTCTCCTTGCAGGCTAGCTCACTTTCCTTGCAGGCTAACTCATGCCGTCTTCTTCTTTCTTCTCTTTCCTCTTCTAATTGCCTTTGCTCGGCTTCATACATCCTTCGTTCTTCTTCATACTTCCTCTGCTCGGCTTCATACTTCCTCTGCTCGAGTCTTTCTTCCTTCTCCCGCTTGGCCAAGTCGTCCACTTGCTCCTTAACCCAGGTGGTAAGTTCCGAGCCGGTGAGACCTGCCGCCGTCCCCAGCCCCAGGAAAGTTTTATAATGCTCTGCTGCCATGGTTCTGGTGGGGAAGGGCGTCTAACCGGGTCGACTGTGCGTACTTGGGCAGCGAGGAAGTGTCTCTTCAAATGACGTGGCACCCTTTCAAAAGGTGGCACTGTAGTTTGGGTGTGCCGTGTACAGGTCACACTGGTGGCACTCAGTATCCTTAGGCACTGGTGCAGGTTAGGTTCCAGAAGAACTTTCTCTTCTGTGTTCCCTTTTGTTTTTGTTTTATTTATTTTCCTATATGCTTGGTTGGTGGCACTTATGGTGCCAATGTGTTCCTAGGGACCCTCTACTGGAGTCCAACTAGGCTATATGGGAGGAAAGGCACTCTACACCCCCTGCAGAGTGCAACAATCGAATGAGAGAGAAAGGGAAGGTAAAAGAGAGAGAGAGAGAAGTAAGCTATTCAAGTGATGACAGTGCTGCAAATTATCGGCACTGTGGAATAAAGTGATTTTTTTTTTTTTTTTTTTTTTTTTTTTTAAGATCCTCGTGAGTGGCTGGTCCCAGTACCTAACCCAGTGCTGGCCCCTTCTTCTTTCAGAGGGTGAAAACTACTGTTTGCTTCGGTCTGGATAGCAGGCCTCACTCGTGACTGACAGTTTATCACTGTATTGTAATTACTCTTAACTTGTCCTCATCTATTGTGGGACAGAGGTGTTTCTTTTATTTGGTTTATTGTATTCGAATTAATTAGCCTAGTGTCGGCCGTTCTTTCTTTGAAGAGGGTCACGTACACTTAGGTTAGGAATGCTTACTTGAATGACGAGAGAGAGAGAGAGAGAGAGAGTGAGAGAGAGAGAGAGAGAGAGAGAGAGAGAGAGATTTTCAATCAGCGAATTTCTTGCTGCTTGAGAACATGTAAAGCAAAGATCTTATAAATGCACAATGGCATGGATCTTAATAAAATGATATAGACGTCGTCTTGACTTCCTTAGGGATGGCTTTATTATCTTAATTTTCCTGGGAGCCGACGTCACAAAAGTTTATCGTAAAATTTTAAATTCTCTTTATATGATTTTTATAGCAGGTATTTGTATAGGAACTTGTTATGGTATTACTCCTAACTAAGGCCTATCTTTCCCTGCCTAAATTGTCTTTTGGTTTTGTCTAGCTAAGATATTGCGAGGTGGGTTTACTACGAAAAGCAAAAAAAAAAAATTTATGCCCCAAGAGTGGCGGGGAGCAGAGTCGAGGTCACAATAACAAGGTCTTTGAGATGGCGGCCAAGGTCCCGTTAGGCCTAAATTTCAAAAACAACCTCTGGCGGCGAAGGAACACCAAAATGGCCGTTCTCTCACAAACAGTTCAAACAATTTCAAAATAACCGCGCGAACACGGCGGAGGAATCCAAAATTACGGGTATTTTCTTTTAGCACCAAATTCAAAAACAACGCTCGAAACAAATGCAGGTATCCAGATTTTACTTTAAATATACCAATCATGCATAGCGTTTTACGTTACGGATGGAAAACTAAATTACCAAACAACTTTGTCTTTTGTTATCGTACTCTTCACCCGGACATTAAACAAAAGAATGAAAAGAGAAATGCTAGTCTGCCTGCGTAAATTTACGTTGTTGAACGGTACCTTTATTGTAAAATTACTATTTCAGTTCGTTTGCTACTTCACTGACACGGTTTTGAATGATTCCCGCTATATGCAAACAATAACGATCAGAATTGCCGACGTGATTTCTAAATTACTTTGTGTACATGAAACGGGCTCCGCGATTCGGCCTTTGAATTCGTTACTTGAACGACTTGACTCACGATCCGAACACGGTAAAATGCCCTTCCTTAAACGACACAAATTGTGACTGCTCTGCTCTCAAGTCGCACCCTTCCTACCTACGGCTAATTCCCACTACCTGTTATTATAACTATTCTCTTTACTGCTTATTATTATGCCTCGTTCCTTGTTTGGAAGAATGAAATGGAGTTCGATATCTGACTTTTATTTTTTGGAATTAATGTAATTTAATTTCCTTTTCTCCAGATTCTTTCTCTAAAATGTACTTTAGATTCTACGCAAGGTCGCCAATGTTACGTGTGAGGGTCTTGGTTGATCATGTATTATTCAATTTACGTAGTTTTCACGGCACTGCAAAATAAGATGACACGTAACCTGCCACTTGAAGCCAAAAGTTAACCTCAAAGACAGTCATTAATTAGCCAAAGGTCAGTTAAGGGTTATTAACCTTAACAAAGAATATTTGAGATGAATTTGATTTTAAACGCAACGGTTCTTCCAAACATTCGGACGCTAGGCATAAAAAGCATCGAGACTTAACCTGATTTTGCTTACCCTAAATCCTAGGTATTTTACTGGAATAACGGGGTTGAAGCTAACAATATAATAATTTGGCTTAATCTAGACTTCGTGCAAGCGATTACCTTCAATGGTGGCCGGAGAATGAAACAAAGAAAGAGTTGGAAATACAGGAAAGAGGTTAAAAGAATGGACGAAGTTTCGAACAGCACACAGACTCTACCTGAAGGACGAAGCGTTGGCGCGCATTACAACGGACGTGATGAAGTTGTGTAGTGTTTCTTGCTCCACCATTCACTAAAATATAATAGACAAAGGCGGGGACAGGGCCACCTTCCAGACGTCTGCTCGAGACGGCGGCTAGTTTCTCTCTCTCGTTCCCTGACCGGTGCTAGGTCAGAACAGTCACCCCAGGCGTCCGTAGGTCTTGTTAAAAACATTCGCCCAAAGACAGGTAGAAAGGAAAAAGGGACCTTAGGACCACCTATTTTTAAGGCTGATATGGGAATTTTCCTATAGGGGAAAAAATGGCTAAATGCTACTTATCTTCTTTCAACGGACGTTAGTTTGAACTGAGCTGCTCCCAGCATGGGACAAAGCAATTTCCCTGTCTTGATCAGGCTGATATTACTATCCCTAAATGTTCGAGGGCAAACTGCGTAAATATTTATAAAAGCTCCCCCCTTTAAGAGGGCCTTCACTCCCTTTTCGGGCGTGAAGGTCTATACTAAGCAAGCTGTTCGCCTCTCGTAGGTTACTCTCCTTCCCCTGAGCAGATTAGTCCTGGTTAGCCTACCTAGCTACAGAACTACCTAACCCTAGATAGGACACGAGCTATAATCACGACTTTACCTAATTCTAATAGTACTAGAAGGTGCTCACGGTTATTATAGGCTACCTCCTTCAATCATGATGTGTTTTAGACCTAGCCTAGTGGTACATTCTATGATATTCCCTAGCCTAACCTATCCCAACCCGACCGTAGCACCAACATAAGAGTTAATATTCTAACTAAATTACAACATGGTTTATGTTTAATACAATTAAAAATTACTAGTTAATTCATGAGGGTTGCCTCATATGATAAATGGGTGCCTCACTGAGGTCTTAGGCCATGCGTGTCCTGAGCATCGTGGCTCAGTTCACAATAGTTAAGATTATTGAAATTAGTTAGGCTACTTACGTGATTACTCTGGCTCGGTGGTAAGTGGAAAGAACAAGGCTACTAAATTGATGTACCGTACTTAAGGCTGTCTAGGCTATGTACAAATAAAAGGAAGAGATCACACTGGCTACCTCCTCTGGGCAAGGGGCCAGGATCACTCTTAGATGTTAGGGCACTGTACCGAGAGGGCACTAGTGCCAGGATGAGCTTATAGCTTGGCAACTACTGGGCTCTCTTCCGCCCCTTATTCTTCTTCTTCGGGTTCCTCCAAGGCCTATCAGTAGCTGGCCTAGGAGGTGATGAGAGCACCGACTACGAGGACAGGCCAGAAGGGCTAGCGGGCGCGAAGTCAGGGGCAACTGCAAAAGCTGAGGGAGGACTCCCTACTCCGGCTGCTGCAACAACCGGAGTGAGAGCTATCTCGACTTCTGCATCCGAGGATGCCAGTTCCTGGTCTTCCAAGGAAGGGGTACCATTTCGATCCTCCAGGGGTTCATCCCCTGGAGTCAAATTTTACAAAGAAGAAGTTTCGGGTGCTGGAGGCTCTCCAGTCGTGATGATCAACTGCATGGGGAATCCTAAATCTCCCGGAGGGGGATTCGCCTCATGATTTAGACCCGGCATAGGGGCCTTTTCCATTGGTAGCTCAACGTCTGGGACGGACGGAGTCTGGCACTGCTCAGTGCTCGCAAGTGGCACTGGCAGCAGTTGAGGGTCAGGCATGCCTGACGAGGGGTCCGGAGGTGCAATACCTCGCGGACGACTTGGGTTTGGCTGCGGCAGAGATTCCTGCCCCAGCGGGAGATCGTAGCCTCTCGGTGAGTTTTGTTCGGGGGCGTCCGCTGGGCGTCGCTTGCTTGGGCAGCCCTCTCAATTTGTGGAGTGGTCTGCCCGCTTGCACGTCCTGCAGAGGTACTGCTCCTCCTGAATCTCTCTTCGCGGAGGGGGAAGACCTCTTGGTGGGCCAGCCCTTCGCAATTGGAGAGAGCCTGGAATAGTTTGGGTTGTGCCCCTTCCGCGGACCACTTTGGTGGGCGGAAGGTGGAGGTTTGTCATTATTGACAGTGTTAGATGGGGCCTCTGTGGAGGAGGTAACGCGGCTGCGGAGTGGCGTTGGTGACGGGCTTCCGCAGAGAAGATCCCGACCCAACAAGAAGGCCACTCCGGGCCGAATTCCACCCACCACGCCAAGGCGGTGGGGTAGCGTACCCCAAGGTGTCGTAACCTGGAGTTGGACCGTGGGAACGGTGATGGTGTGGCCCTCTATCCACTTCATTTCCCACCGCGTTTCTTCGTCAACCACAGCACCGGCTGGCACTTGGGCCCTGGCGATCAGGCTAATATCTGCCGCAGTGTCTACTGTGACCGGAAGGGTTACGGGCAGGCTAGTGCTCTGAAGAGGGGCCACCGAGATATACTGGGTTTCCAGTCTCTCGGGGTAAAGGATCCGGTGCGGACCAGCCGCAGAGAATGAAGTGCTGATTAGGTTGACAAATTTGGTGGTGGGGACATGATGAGGACAGGCCGGAGATCCAGCATTGTAGTGGCTGGCAGCCCCACAGGATCTGCACGGGCCTTTTGGATGGGCTCGGTGGCCTGCAGTAACTGTTGGAGGAGAGGGCTGAGCGGATGAATCAGGAGCGGAGTTCTGGCTGGTAGGGTTAGGCTGCTTATTAGTGCTGAGTTTGTATCGGCACTCAGCTTCAGCGTGGCCCCCCTTCTTGCAATAGTTGCATATGGTCTTGCTAGGCAGTCCATTCTTCGGGCGAGTGGAGTTCTAGAGGTAGGCCGGAGGGATGATTCGCTTCTGAGAGGTGCTATGCGACTGATTGAAAGTTTCCCACGAATCAGCCATGCGACAAGCTTCCATAAGTGTGGAGGGCTGTTTATCGTTAAGATATACCGCAAGGGGCCCAGGCACACATTGGAAAAGGTCTTCTAGCATGGTCCGATTGAAAAGATCCTCAAACGTCGTGCAGGCCAAGGAGTCGAACCGGCGCGTACCGGACTGGGTTTTGTGACATGCCCATTCCGTCCAAGACCAGCCAACTTCCTTGGCAAGACCTCGGAACCGTTGTCTCCATTTTTCTGGGGTTATCTCATAGGCCTTGGTAATGACTCTACGAACTTCTGCCATGTTGCCTCTCTGGCTCTTCTCCAGTGAGCGAAGCGCTGCCTTGGCTTTTCCCTCCATATGCTTGGCTAGTATTAAGGCTCTCTCCGTCTCCGTGGTGCTGTAGTTATCGAAAAGAGCCTCGATCTCCTCCAGCCATGCTTCTGGCTCGTCCTCAGTCCACTTGGGGACTAGGGAATTGATGCTCGAAATTGGAGCGTTTGATGCAGCAGGGGTAGGACTGGAGGCTTGATGGCTAGCCATAGCTTCGGCATTCTCCATTTTGGCTCTTTCCAGCTCGAGCTCTTTCTCCTTGCAGGCTAGCTCACTTTCCTTGCAGGCTAACTCATGCCGTCTTCTTCTTTCTTCTCTTTCCTCTTCTAATTGCCTTTGCTCGGCTTCATACATCCTTCGTTCTTCTTCATACTTCCTCTGCTCGGCTTCATACTTCCTCTGCTCGAGTCTTTCTTCCTTCTCCCGCTTGGCCAAGTCGTCCACTTGCTCCTTAACCCAGGTGGTAAGTTCCGAGCCGGTGAGACCTGCCGCCGTCCCCAGCCCCAGGAAAGTTTTATAATGCTCTGCTGCCATGGTTCTGGTGGGGAAGGGCGTCTAACCGGGTCGACTGTGCGTACTTGGGCAGCGAGGAAGTGTCTCTTCAAATGACGTGGCACCCTTTCAAAAGGTGGCACTGTAGTTTGGGTGTGCCGTGTACAGGTCACACTGGTGGCACTCAGTATCCTTAGGCACTGGTGCAGGTTAGGTTCCAGAAGAACTTTCTCTTCTGTGTTCCCTTTTGTTTTTGTTTTATTTATTTTCCTATATGCTTGGTTGGTGGCACTTATGGTGCCAATGTGTTCCTAGGGACCCTCTACTGGAGTCCAACTAGGCTATATGGGAGGAAAGGCACTCTACACCCCCTGCAGAGTGCAACAATCGAATGAGAGAGAAAGGGAAGGTAAAAGAGAGAGAGAGAGAAGTAAGCTATTCAAGTGATGACAGTGCTGCAAATTATCGGCACTGTGGAATAAAGTGATTTTTTTTTTTTTTTTTTTTTTTTTTTTTAAGATCCTCGTGAGTGGCTGGTCCCAGTACCTAACCCAGTGCTGGCCCCTTCTTCTTTCAGAGGGTGAAAACTACTGTTTGCTTCGGTCTGGATAGCAGGCCTCACTCGTGACTGACAGTTTATCACTGTATTGTAATTACTCTTAACTTGTCCTCATCTATTGTGGGACAGAGGTGTTTCTTTTATTTGGTTTATTGTATTCGAATTAATTAGCCTAGTGTCGGCCGTTCTTTCTTTGAAGAGGGTCACGTACACTTAGGTTAGGAATGCTTACTTGAATGACGAGAGAGAGAGAGAGAGAGAGAGTGAGAGAGAGAGAGAGAGAGAGAGAGAGAGAGAGATTTTCAATCAGCGAATTTCTTGCTGCTTGAGAACATGTAAAGCAAAGATCTTATAAATGCACAATGGCATGGATCTTAATAAAATGATATAGACGTCGTCTTGACTTCCTTAGGGATGGCTTTATTATCTTAATTTTCCTGGGAGCCGACGTCACAAAAGTTTATCGTAAAATTTTAAATTCTCTTTATATGATTTTTATAGCAGGTATTTGTATAGGAACTTGTTATGGTATTACTCCTAACTAAGGCCTATCTTTCCCTGCCTAAATTGTCTTTTGGTTTTGTCTAGCTAAGATATTGCGAGGTGGGTTTACTACGAAAAGCAAAAAAAAAAAATTTATGCCCCAAGAGTGGCGGGGAGCAGAGTCGAGGTCACAATAACAAGGTCTTTGAGATGGCGGCCAAGGTCCCGTTAGGCCTAAATTTCAAAAACAACCTCTGGCGGCGAAGGAACACCAAAATGGCCGTTCTCTCACAAACAGTTCAAACAATTTCAAAATAACCGCGCGAACACGGCGGAGGAATCCAAAATTACGGGTATTTTCTTTTAGCACCAAATTCAAAAACAACGCTCGAAACAAATGCAGGTATCCAGATTTTACTTTAAATATACCAATCATGCATAGCGTTTTACGTTACGGATGGAAAACTAAATTACCAAACAACTTTGTCTTTTGTTATCGTACTCTTCACCCGGACATTAAACAAAAGAATGAAAAGAGAAATGCTAGTCTGCCTGCGTAAATTTACGTTGTTGAACGGTACCTTTATTGTAAAATTACTATTTCAGTTCGTTTGCTACTTCACTGACACGGTTTTGAATGATTCCCGCTATATGCAAACAATAACGATCAGAATTGCCGACGTGATTTCTAAATTACTTTGTGTACATGAAACGGGCTCCGCGATTCGGCCTTTGAATTCGTTACTTGAACGACTTGACTCACGATCCGAACACGGTAAAATGCCCTTCCTTAAACGACACAAATTGTGACTGCTCTGCTCTCAAGTCGCACCCTTCCTACCTACGGCTAATTCCCACTACCTGTTATTATAACTATTCTCTTTACTGCTTATTATTATGCCTCGTTCCTTGTTTGGAAGAATGAAATGGAGTTCGATATCTGACTTTTATTTTTTGGAATTAATGTAATTTAATTTCCTTTTCTCCAGATTCTTTCTCTAAAATGTACTTTAGATTCTACGCAAGGTCGCCAATGTTACGTGTGAGGGTCTTGGTTGATCATGTATTATTCAATTTACGTAGTTTTCACGGCACTGCAAAATAAGATGACACGTAACCTGCCACTTGAAGCCAAAAGTTAACCTCAAAGACAGTCATTAATTAGCCAAAGGTCAGTTAAGGGTTATTAACCTTAACAAAGAATATTTGAGATGAATTTGATTTTAAACGCAACGGTTCTTCCAAACATTCGGACGCTAGGCATAAAAAGCATCGAGACTTAACCTGATTTTGCTTACCCTAAATCCTAGGTATTTTACTGGAATAACGGGGTTGAAGCTAACAATATAATAATTTGGCTTAATCTAGACTTCGTGCAAGCGATTACCTTCAATGGTGGCCGGAGAATGAAACAAAGAAAGAGTTGGAAATACAGGAAAGAGGTTAAAAGAATGGACGAAGTTTCGAACAGCACACAGACTCTACCTGAAGGACGAAGCGTTGGCGCGCATTACAACGGACGTGATGAAGTTGTGTAGTGTTTCTTGCTCCACCATTCACTAAAATATAATAGACAAAGGCGGGGACAGGGCCACCTTCCAGACGTCTGCTCGAGACGGCGGCTAGTTTCTCTCTCTCGTTCCCTGACCGGTGCTAGGTCAGAACAGTCACCCCAGGCGTCCGTAGGTCTTGTTAAAAACATTCGCCCAAAGACAGGTAGAAAGGAAAAAGGGACCTTAGGACCACCTATTTTTAAGGCTGATATGGGAATTTTCCTATAGGGGAAAAAATGGCTAAATGCTACTTATCTTCTTTCAACGGACGTTAGTTTGAACTGAGCTGCTCCCAGCATGGGACAAAGCAATTTCCCTGTCTTGATCAGGCTGATATTACTATCCCTAAATGTTCGAGGGCAAACTGCGTAAATATTTATAAAAGCTCCCCCCTTTAAGAGGGCCTTCACTCCCTTTTCGGGCGTGAAGGTCTATACTAAGCAAGCTGTTCGCCTCTCGTAGGTTACTCTCCTTCCCCTGAGCAGATTAGTCCTGGTTAGCCTACCTAGCTACAGAACTACCTAACCCTAGATAGGACACGAGCTATAATCACGACTTTACCTAATTCTAATAGTACTAGAAGGTGCTCACGGTTATTATAGGCTACCTCCTTCAATCATGATGTGTTTTAGACCTAGCCTAGTGGTACATTCTATGATATTCCCTAGCCTAACCTATCCCAACCCGACCGTAGCACCAACATAAGAGTTAATATTCTAACTAAATTACAACATGGTTTATGTTTAATACAATTAAAAATTACTAGTTAATTCATGAGGGTTGCCTCATATGATAAATGGGTGCCTCACTGAGGTCTTAGGCCATGCGTGTCCTGAGCATCGTGGCTCAGTTCACAATAGTTAAGATTATTGAAATTAGTTAGGCTACTTACGTGATTACTCTGGCTCGGTGGTAAGTGGAAAGAACAAGGCTACTAAATTGATGTACCGTACTTAAGGCTGTCTAGGCTATGTACAAATAAAAGGAAGAGATCACACTGGCTACCTCCTCTGGGCAAGGGGCCAGGATCACTCTTAGATGTTAGGGCACTGTACCGAGAGGGCACTAGTGCCAGGATGAGCTTATAGCTTGGCAACTACTGGGCTCTCTTCCGCCCCTTATTCTTCTTCTTCGGGTTCCTCCAAGGCCTATCAGTAGCTGGCCTAGGAGGTGATGAGAGCACCGACTACGAGGACAGGCCAGAAGGGCTAGCGGGCGCGAAGTCAGGGGCAACTGCAAAAGCTGAGGGAGGACTCCCTACTCCGGCTGCTGCAACAACCGGAGTGAGAGCTATCTCGACTTCTGCATCCGAGGATGCCAGTTCCTGGTCTTCCAAGGAAG
>JANJGK010005215.1:0-35000 GCA_039081455.1 Macrobrachium rosenbergii
ATATATAGTATATATATATATATATATATATATATATATATATATATATATATATATATATATATTATATATATATATATATATATATATATATATATATATATATATATATATATATATATATATATATATATATATATATATATATATATATATATATATATATATATATATATATATATATATATATATATATATATATATATATATATATATATATATATATATATATATATATATATATATATATATATATATATATATATATATATATATATATATATATATATATATATATATATATATATATATATATATATATATATATATATATATATATATATATATATATATATATATATATATATATATATATATATATATATATATATATATATATATATATATATATAATATATATATATATATATATATATATATATATATATATATATATATATATATATATATATATATATATATATATATATATATATATATATATATATATATATATATATAAAAAAATATAATTTCTTTTTTTGTTTTGTTAGGATTTTTTCTTTGCATTTTCGAATCACATGCCGTGCCATATGCAAACACACGGCGTGCCATCTTTGGCACGCGTGCCATAGGTTGCCGACCCCTGGTCTAGTTCGTTAGAACAACTCCTTAACTTCACGCTACAGCCGGCCAAGTCCGAGCGTGACACAATCCAACTACGTCTTCCGAGACACATATTAAAATTCGTTCGCCAAGAACAACCACGTCTTCCAAGACATATCAAACTTTAACAAAAAAGTCTCCTCAGACTTACTAATCACCTGTCTTATTCAGACAGATCCATTCTCCTGCAGTCTGAACCATTGAGTGTTTCAGATTCCTGCAATTGAGTCTTTTCAGATAACCTGAGTCTTTTCAGACATATCATATACCCATTATTTCAAGATGGCTAATACCAGAGCCCAACAAAACGAGGATTTCAAATTCTACATGTCCGCTGGGAAGGACATGGGACTATCGGGGCAAGATCTGAGAGCATGGGTTCAAGAACGAGTGGACGATGCCAAGGCTGAGAGAGCAAGAGAACGTGAAGAGAGAGAGAGAGAACGTGAGGAGAGAGAGAGGGCAAGAATTGCCCAAGAGCAGGAGAAGGATAAAGAACGTGCAGAGAGAGAGAGGGAACGAATTGCCCAAGAACAACGAGAGGAGAGGGACAGAATTGCCCAAGAACAACGAGAGGAGAGAGACAGAATCGCCCAAGAGAAAAGGGAGGAACGAGAATGGGAAGATCGAGAGCGACAGCGCGCCCACGAGCTCCAGATGCTAGAACGACAGCACGCCACCCCCCCGCCCCCTGCCGCGGGAATGAGTGCCCTCAGCCAAGCTCACTCGTTCATGCCAAAATGGACGGAGTCCGAGCCTGAAGTATGGCTTGAAAGGGCCGAACGAGTCCTGGAGTGCTGCGATCTCTCCCCCGCAGAAATCTCCCTTGTTCTCACTAAATTCCTGGGCGGAAAGGCCCTCGTTGCCTACCACGCCCTTCCCGCAGACGATCGGGGAAACTGGGAAGCCGTACGCCAAGCAGTTACAAAGGCGTACGAGATTACCCCCGAGCGGTGGAGGAGACGTTGGAGAGAGCAGCCCAGAGAAGCAGGCCAGACTTGGTCCGATTGGGCGTACCATTCAGAGCGGGCGCTGACAAAATGGCTCGATTCCGAAGGAGCCACTAACACCGCCGAGGTACTCGAGCGGTTTAAATTCGAGCATTTCCTGCGCTACGCCCCTCCTGCCCTCGCCACTCATATAGTGGAAAAAGCCCCAGCAACACTCACCGAGTGTTGCCGAATAGCAGATATGTGGGAAACCCACCACCCTCAAGAAGGATCCATGGGGCGGAAAATAAATCCCCCGTCCCTCCTCGGAGGTTCAAATTCCCACAAAAATGGGAACTCGGGCAAGCCCCTAACTTGCCATTATTGCAAGAAACCGGGGCATTCCTCCGAACAGTGCCGGAACAAGAAACCGGCTCCTCTCTCTCCCGGAAAACCGTCAAATAACTCGCCTACGCCCTCCACAGGGGCAGCGCGGAAAGACTTTAGCCAGACCTTTTGCACGGCGTGCAAGGTTTATGGCCATTCTCCCGCATGGGGAAAATGCCCACGCAATAATAAATCAACTACTCCCACCGTCGCCTTGGCCGTCACAGATCCCAAGTCATTAGGCCCTCCCGCCGAAGGGCCTGTATACGTGGCCCCTCCACGAGGTAGCGAGCCCGAGCGCCGAGTCACTGCTTTCGAGGACTCGGGCGCGCAAATTTCCCTCATCAGAAGGGACAGAGTTCCCTACGGAGCTATCGTCAATAGACGAAAACTCGTCACGATCGAGGGAATAAATCAGTTTAAAATGATACTCCCTACGGTCCAATTGAGAGTCACAAGACCTCACCAATCCAAAATTTGCAATCTTGCAGTAGCAAGCCATCTCCCCGGAGGCTATGACGTCATCCTGGGACAGGACTTTCAGTCCCCCCCGAAATCACGACAATCTAGGGGTCCCCATTCCCCGAATCATTCCGCGGGCGCGAGTAATCCTCCCCCGCTTCTCCCTCAGCCAAGACTGGCGCCCCCTGGGTACCAGGAGGACGTGCAGTCCCCACCAGCGCCACCTGAGTACGATGTACAGTGGCCCCCCCCGATCGGTTCCCGATCCAATTCCAGTGCCCGGCCCTGCCTCAGTGCCAGTGCCAGGGCCCCAGTCAAATCTCCCTTCAGGAGATGCCAAATTCCTGCCGGTGCCACTTGCATGCCCCAAGCAGGGCCAAGCTTCGTCCGTTCTGACCGACGAGCCCAAGAAACCTCTGATAGCGCCTGACTCTGCCCTAGTGCCAGCGCCAGAGCGCTACGCCGATCTCCATTCACGGGATCCAACTCAGGACCCCCTCTCTTCCCCCGGCCTGGCACCGCTACCAGCGTCGGTCAGAGAGACGGTTCCTCCCGACCACCGCGGAAGCTCACCTGCAGGTGCGGCCTCGCAACCCGTGCCTGAGCTGGTCATCGATACCTGCGAGCCGCTCACGCCACCCCCGACCGCCTCCTCTCTGCCTCAGTCCGTCGTCGACGCAATTGCAAGTCAGGATTCTGCCATATCTCACTTGGCCGATGAACTACAAGAGCCACGACGGATCATGGTAGAACCCGCACGGAACACTCCTGCGTCAGCTGTCGCATCAGCAGGCCCAGGTGGTACTCCGTGCCGCCCTCCGGTCGCGGGCCCTCCGCTTCCCCGGCCGAGGACAACTGTCCCATTGAGAAAGGCTCGAGGCGAAATTACCACGGGCGTGGGACATTCCAGGTAATTTACAAAGAGCTCTAGAGCTCCCATGGCACCTGTGCCGCCATTGCATCTTTCGAAGGTCTTGGCACCCCTAATCCAGAAGGGGATGTCAGGCCCTCCTCTATCTTCTTCCGTTCCTCAGGAACTTCTATCTCTTATCACCTTCTATTAATCTTCCCTTAAATTATCCCCACAAGAGGCAATTAAATACGGGATACCATTCCCCACACAATGTATAAATCATTAAGAATAACAGAGTGAGAAGTGGCACGCCCTTGCGCCCATACCTTGGCACCGGGCGTGCGTGTCAGCCCCTCCTGAAGGAGTCGCGCCCTTCGGGTGCACTTTCCTCGCCCTGGGACTGAAGTGATAGTCCGGGCCGTAATTTATAGGCGAAGGAAAATAAATTCCCGCCTAACACAATAAAACCCTCACTCTTTTTCCCTTAGCTCCTCTGCCAATATCATTTACCTTCTTTTAGTCATTTATTTATCTTTCTTTTAAAAAAATCGTGAGTCACAGACTCTTGCCCTTGTGATTTAAATGCCCCTTTCGTAAGCTCTGAGAGACGTGTCCCGCCTTTCATATGCGGTCAAGTTTTCATTCGTAACGCCTTGGTAATTATCCTTTTGTTATTATTATCCCTTTTCCCCCTTCCATTCCTTCCAAGATCTCTGTTTGTCCTACCCCACATCTTTTGTCTGCTCGCCCCGTCATAACATTGAGTAGGCAGTGGACGCATAAAATTAGCGTAGTTTAAGGTTAGCGAATTAAAACCTCGCGAATACTCTCGCCCGCATACGGCTGTCAAAATCCGTGTGGGGCCGGCTAAGCAAAGTACGTTAAAACGAAGATATATTATCAATGCGAATATGTATAGCCATTACAGTATCGCGTAAAAGGGGATGTCATTTAAAAAAGTAAACGCTGTTTTTCATTTACACAGCCTCTTCAAGGCAGATTGTACTAACCGCATGCATTTTATCTAAAATTAAGTAACCGTGTATTTTAATTCTTGAACAATAACCTTTCTTTTCATTTGTTGGCCATAGCCTCATATACGTGGTCCTATAATCTTAATTAATTCACAATTGTTTGAGTCACATTATAAAGTTACCAGTGGGTAACCAAATCTAAAGTAATTATTCTTTTGCAAGTGTTTAAATCACTTTGCGTTCTGTTAACGAAAATTGTCCCAATGTGTTATTAAAAGTAATGTCACAGCTTCATAAAACCCTTAGGAGTAAAGTTCATTGCAAGGCAGAATGTAGAGTAACGTAAAGCATTTGCCGCTCATTCTTGAATATCGATGTACACACCCGAAGGAGGTATGTACATCATCTTGTATGGGGAGGTATTATGATTAGCAAGAATTTGCTAGCAAATTACCTCCCCCCCCCCTCCTTTGTTGTTGTTGGTTGTTCATTTACTGCCAGCCGGCCGATCGATAGACCATCTGTCTATCGACTTAAAAACAAGGGTTAAAAGATTAAAGGCGCTCCCATTTTTGATAAAGATCTTTCCTTCGAGGCAAAAGTAATCTGCCTTGGGTGTTTCTCCTACAGGCCAAAACCTCCCCTGCGGGCAGCAGGTGCAATGAGTCAAAGCATCTGTGCTGGGCGCACCCCTGCCCCATAGGAGGGGATAAAAGGCAAAAGCCCACGAGGTCTCAACACACACGCGGGCTGGAAGATATGGAGTGAACTTGTGAAGACGTCCTCAACACCTGGCCCCATCGATGCCCTTGCATCCTAACCACGTGGCCCTTTCAAAAGTATACTTCTCCTCGTGCCCTTCGACCGTATTCCTCGAGCCCACACGCCATTGCTTGGAGTTTCGAGGAGTCCCCATCGCCTTGCCCCTTTACGGAAGCCCTTGCATCTCACCACGTGGAAGAAACTCGCCCTCGGAAATCGCAAGTCACCCACGGACTGCCTTCTACACGCCCTCGGAAAATCTGCTAAGGTAAAGTGCCCTGGAAGAGCCCCATTTCAGTCACGCTTTTGTCTCGTAATATTTTCTTAAAGAGAAAGCCAGAAATCTCCCTTGTCTAATGTCCGTGCGCCTCTTGCATCGGCAGTATTAATTCTTTATTACTCCTTTGGCACCCTCAGTGCAGCTTCGAATTCATTATTCTTTTGTCTGTTTTCATTACTGGCGTATAATGTGCATATCTCTCATTTCAGAGGGATCCTATTTCGTGGAAGCTTCTCGGGCTGTGTCTGGAATCCCCCAGTTTCATTCAATCCCGTAGGAATCTCCTTCAGGATAGTAATCTACTTGAGTTCCTCTTTCCCGTACTGATATCATTTATGTAAATACACTCCTTTAAATTTGCCCACGTGTTTTACGTAATATTTCCCTCAGTAACAAGAGCCCTATGCTCGTATGAAATTCTCCTTTGTTTTCCTCTTTTTTTACGTTTTCCTGTACCCACGAAGTCAGAATCACAAGGCTAAATTACCTTAAATCGTTGCTGCCTGTCTCACAGAGCATATTTCAAACTAAAACCACGGAAAAACGTAAATATATATATATATATATATATATATATATATATATATATATATATATATATATATATAGAGAGAGAGAGAGAGAGAGAGAGAGAGAGAGAGAGAGAGAGAGAGAGAGAGAGAGAGAGAGAGAGAGAGAGAGAGAGAGAGAGAGAGAAAGAAGTCAAGTCTTAATGGAGACATCAACAACTACCTTTAAACCTATGCAAATCCTGATATGAAATCACTTATCCAAATTCATTGATGTAATCTATTGCAAACTGGAATTAATTAAACGACTGAGACACCAATACAGCATTCCTGGAATACGCGCAATGGACTTGATTAATTTGCTGTTGATAGCTATGTAATATATCCTTGTTTTTTTATTAGCTAAAGGGAAATAGAGCAGTGACTTCCAATGTTTGATTATTGGACACCCAAAGACATATTACATGAATTTCATAAAGAGGTTATTTACTTATCCCCACAGAGCATTCAAAGACATTTATCAATACTATGTGACACTGTAGGTAATGTTAATAGTTATAATGAATTAGCCCATTCCGAAGAAATATGAGTTTATCCCTGTTTTCCAATTAACCAATTGACAGCTGAATGTTTTACGTAAGGCTCACATATCAGGTCATGTGTCAGCTTGAAATGTCAAGGGTATTAACATTTGTAAAAGTAATTTTTAATAACTGAGCTCTGATATTTATGAAAAATTGTTTTATATTTTTCTTTAAAAAAATGCTGGACGCCAAATGTCATTAGACCTTTATTTCGATATCAAATATTGGTATAATTGTTACGAGTAGAAATTTACACCTCTTTCAGGTGTGAATGTCAGCAAATCAGCCCGAATGCTTACAGTTTACTGTCTCTCCTCGAGCCTTTGCAAAGCATCTTATGCTATAATTATATCAAGGTGACTGCTTTCAAGTGATAAGGTTTTTAACTTTAGCATGCATGAGTTAGTTGTGCAGCACCTGCAATTATTTAATACTACTTTGTGTAACTTTAATATGAAATTTATTTAAGAATTTCTCTTAAGTAATTTTGTAAATTTTACAACAGTTATACTCAGCTTACGTCGACGTAAGGTTGCATGCATAAAAGCTAAGACACGTTTCTGCCTGTTAGGGTAGATACCAGACTTAGCTAAAAGGAAATACAATTTCATATAATCTCAATGCCTTCATAACATTGTGCATCATAGATATTAGTGTGACTGCTCAGTTGGTGAGTGCCATGATACTTTGCTAAGGTGGTGGTACAGTGGCACTAGTGTCACAAGGTCCTAGTGGAAAAGTTCAAGTTTTCCACGCAAGCAATTGCAAGGAAAGGTAGGTCAATGACTTGTAGTGCCAGGAGGTGTGGCAGTTGGCACTCTGCACTGGGCAGAGTGTGATGCAAAGTAAAAGAGTGATGCAAGGTGAAAGGTGAGTTGCTACAAGGTGCAAAATTAATTTATAAATGGTTAAAGTTCCAAGAAGAAAATGTTAAATATTACAAAGGAGTGACAGTAAGGGAAATATCCTGGCATCCTAATCTGGTTTGGGTGCCAAATTACTTGATTAAAGTGGAGCACTGTTTCATACGGGCATGACTGCAAGGGGAGCTTAGTGGCTCTAGTAGACTACCTGGATGTTCTGTGCTGCTAACTGTTCTTCCTCGAACTTCTTTTAGGTTAATGGTTCAATGAAAGAGGCATCGTGGAACTAAGTCTGGGGAAGGCACTGGAGTGCTACCTACTCCGGCTGCTGCGACAACCAAAGCAAGGGTGGTGCCAACAGTTTCTACCATTTGCCGTTGCAGTTCCTTGATCTCTGAGATGCTAGAGAATTGTCCACCAGAATCGTATCTTCTGAGGACTGGGCAGGAGAGTAAGAAGTAGTTGTGGGCAAGAGAGATTCACAGGTTACAATGACCAACTCAGGCAACTGTTGCGAGACCACGTCAAGGGATGAGCTTCCACTGTGGTCAGGAGAATCTGGAAGGGACCCGGGCAAACTTCAGGTTGGCTCTCTTACCGACACTGGTAGCAGGGCCAAGCTGGGAGAAGAGAGACGGGCCAGACTGGGATCTCCTGAAGGGAGATCTATGGTGTGCTCTGGCACTGGCACTAGGGCAGGGCCAGGCACAGGAATTAAATTTGGAAATGGCTCAGTGTTCAGGACGGACGGAGGCTGGCACTGCTTAGGGTGCTCAAGTGGCCCTGGCAGGGATTTTGAGGCAGGTCTCAGAGGACTATTAGTGCTTGATAGAGACTTTGAGGGGGCAGTACCCCTGAGTTGTCTTGAGTTAGGTGGGGACAGAAAATCCTGTTCCAGGAGGAGGTCATAGCCTCCAGGAAGGTACTTGGCTACTGCAAATGTGTGAATCTTGGTTCTGTGGTGGGTGGTGACACTCAAACGAACTTTTGGGAGAGTCAGTTTTAAATGACTGATACTCTCTATGGTAACAGGCTTTTGTTTTTAAATCTTAGCCCCATAGAGTACCTTGTCTTCCCATATCAGGGAGATTTGCAAGTCAGTGTCATCAAATACCTTGATCTAGTGTATGGGGTAGTGACCTCCAGGAGCTGTGTGTGTGTGTGAGTGTGTGTGTGTGTGTGTGTTGTGTGTCAGACAAACTATGCAACTTTTCAAGACAATATTAATAGTTATTTGCCATCATGATTATATTGCAGTGTTGACATAATGCTGTTATGGACCCAGCCACAGATATCATGAGTCTAATATCTCCCCTAGAGGCAACAACAGCATCATGAGGAGGAACTCACAAGGGGAGACTTGAATGAATGATCTTATCCTCATGCAGGCAGTTAAGGGAGAGGTAGAAGTGTAAGAGAAAGGGAACAGGCGACATAGAAAAGGTTATAGATGAGGAACAGTAAATAAAAGTGAAGAATGAGGGAAATAGAAGGGATAAAAGAACTTAAAGATAAAAGAACTTAAAAAATGAGATAGAAGAGAAATAGAAGAAAGGGTAACTAAAGGGAAACCGATGTGGAATACCAAAAGGAGAATTATGCTTAGGAAGAATAGATAGAGAAAATATAAAATATAAATGCAGCATAAAATTACGAAAAGTTTTCTATTAATAGTTATGTTGTTTATGGTGAACATACTATGCATATGGACTGAGAGTTGTATTTCGATATTTTTGAAGTTCGAAAGTTAACAACGGACAAAACTTCTATCCATGAAATTTTCTTTAGGAGCTGAGGAAGATCATTGATGTTGCTTAGATTGATCAGAGGGAGGCATTGCAACGGCTCCCCCTTTAGATCGGTACTGGGATTCCAAGTGCCCTTTCCTTTTACAGTGAGTGCATATAAAAGGTTTAGAAGAGGCTAATTCTTTGGTTTGACTGGCACTGAGGTGTGACCAGGAGGAGTTATCTTCTGACTCAGGGAATTGGCAGAAGGATGAAAGGTGTCCCAGTCATCAGCTTACAGACAGCACTCAGCAAAGTGTCTGGAGATGTTTCTCACTTAGGTAGGTAGCTAATGAACTTGGGGCATAATAAAAGAAATCCTCCGGCTGCATGCGCTGTAAAAGATCCTCAAAGGTTTCAATTTCGAAGACATCCAGCTAGCACTTGACAACCCGATTTTTATGGTAAGCCCAATCGGCCCTAGTTTGGCCTGCTTCTTTGGGTAGGCTGCACAAACGTTGTCTTCAACGTTCAGGAGTAATTTCGTAGGCTTTGATGACCACCCTTCTGACCTCTGCGAGGTCTTCCTTCTAAGGAGTGGAAAGTGACCAATCCCTTGCTGCCCATGTGTTTGGCAAGGATCAAGGAGGTTTCCGCTTTGGTGTGGTCTTAGTTGCTGAAGACTCATTCCATTTGTTTGAGCCATGCCTCAGGTTCTGCATTGTTCCACTTCGGGATTAGTGAGTTATGCTGTTAAGGTGGAATGTGGAGTTGCTGGAATGGGATGCTCAGCCCTATGTTGGGCGAGTGCCATGGCACTCACCTAGCAAGACCTTTCAAGCACTAGCTCACGGTTTTGCTGGTCCTCCGTTTCTCATCTTTCCAATTCTGCAAGAGCTCTTTTCACCTGGGCCAACGCTATTTCAAACTGTCTTTATTTCTCCTCCTGTTCAGCAGCAGCTTCCTTCTCCCCTCTCTTCTTCTCAGCAGCCACAACTTGTTCTTGGACCCATGTGGACAATTGCACCCCCTTAGTTTCACCTCATTCCCAACTTCCAGGAAGTTCTTGTAGTCTTCAGCAGAATATTGCTGTGGTTGTTGTGAGCCTAAGGCTCCAAGCGTGTGAAGTAGGTAGGTGGTGGACCATACAAGCAATTGCACAGAGTGGAGATGGCACTCTTCTTTTGGCAACATCACTGGTAATTGGAAGTGTCCCCTTGGTGAGGTGGCACTGACACTAAGTGCGATGGTCGTTCTGGAAAACTAGTAGGTGGTTCTGCAGGGTGGAAATGGATTGCACTGGTTTGGATGCTAATCTTATGAATACTGGGCAGTGGTCCCTAATGAAAGTGGTGGCACTGGAAGCGTTTCTTGTTGTAAGTAGGTGGCACTTGAGGCCCAAATGCATTACCTAAAGTGAAAATAAGGTGGGGATATGCTGGTGGTACTTGGTTCCTAGAGGCAAAGGTGCAGGTTGTGTTATGATACACAGTGGTGGTGGTGGCACTTAAGGTTCCGTGGTCCAGAGGGCCTCTTATGTTGCACTCACAGCGTGGATGGTTGTGGAAACATGGTGCAAACTTGGCAGGAAATGCAAAATCTGCAGGCGCTCAATGTGTGGTGAAAACCACTGGGCCAGTTATGTAATAAGTGCACTGTTGTGAACGCTCAAGGTGTGATAAATGGTTACCGACAATGTTCAGGGTAAAAGCACAATGCAAGGGGAACAGGAAACAGAATGAGATAAAATATAAGATAAATGACCTAACACTCTCCGCCTAACAGTACCTTATTTCCTTAAGAGAAGATCCTTGGTTGCAGAATAAGTGGGCTCTCAGACGAGAGGGGACTTCTACACTTGGCACTTTAAGGTAGCTTTTGGATGGCGGGTGAATCAGCCAGACAAAAAGGTGAGCAGTTGCTCGATGACAAGGTAGTGCACAGTGGCATGTCACTGGGTTAGTGGTCTGTTTGCTTCTGATGTTATTGATCCCAGGTCATCCTTATATGTCCTCGGTTTACTGCTGTTGTTCACCGCCCTGGGCAATTCAGTTGTCGTGTCAGTAAGGGCAATTCCCATTAATTCATGCTGCAAGCCATTCATGTGGGCACCTGAGAAAGGAAGATTCTGTCTGGGGAGATGAATCTTCAGCCAGTAAAGTCATAAAAACAGATTAAGGTAGGTCCTTTGGAGAGGCTTAGCAAGAGAGAGTACTGACTGACGAATTTCATTGTCAAATTTTAATTAACAGGGAGCTTCTTTAGGAGCATCTCCCTGTCTCTCCGTGGCGTTTTTTCCTAAAAGTCAGCATAGAGGGCTGCAAGAAAGTGATACTTCCAGCAGTATATATATATATATATATATATATATATATATATATATATATATATATATATATATATATATATATATATATATATATATATATATATATATATATATATATATATATATATATATATATATATATATATATATATATATATATATATATATATATATATATATATATATATATATATATATATATATATATATATATATATATATATATATATATATATATATGTGGTTAATATGCTTGGTTTTAGAATTACTATGTATATTCAGTCATAAGTGTGATGAAGGAAAGAGACGCTTCAAGGTGTAACTAGGCCGACCGCACAGTTGCAAAATCATTGCAGCCAGCAAATAGTTCGATTACTTCAGCTGTTTTGGCTTGATGAACACACAATATTGGCTCTGAATTGTGAGGCAGCCGACCGAGCTGGTATGCGAGTACGTAAGTTCGTGCGTTAGAAAATATAGATTGTTTATCTAATTGTGCCCAAAAGTTAGGTCTGATCGATTATTAACTGAGCGAGAGCGATATCGTCCAGACGTGGCTTTGTGTGTTTCCAATCTCTTAGAAACCGGCAGTTAAGGTAAATCCAGACTTCTCTTTTTTTTCTGTGTGGACTGTGAACTTGTGAATTTACCATATCCAATACACTTATGAATTTGTGGGGAGAATTGGACATAGTCATTTATGTCACTTTAATATTCTATTTTATTGTGTTCTGATTTCACATTGGTTAACCATGCATTTTAGACTTTCATTATTATGTCTTACATTTGTGTATTTGTGGGAGATTACAGTTTGTTTAATTTTCCAACAGATGTCTGTGGAATTGCTGTGGTTATAGAGAAAGGACACTGCAATCTTTGCAATGTAGTGGTTAATTCACTGTGGTTGACTTTAAGACTAGACGTATAATGTCTAAGATGGAGTGTGTGGGAGTTTTGAGAGTAAAGGCTTTTAGCCAGAGTAAGACTTTTTAGCCAGGGTAAGATTAAATCTTGAATTAGACTATTTTTGACTTGATAATTAATTTATTATGCATTTTAATCTTTTCTTTGTTAATTCATTGCTTGTTCGGTTTGTTTGATAATAAATCTATTTATGTAGGAAAGATTGTGTTTCCTTACAGTATCCATTTTGAGGATAGTGTTAGAGAGAGAGAGAGAGAGCGAATATGTGGGTTGAGTGCGAGAGAGAGAGAGAGAGAGAGAGAGAGAGAGAGAGGGAGAGAGAGAGAGGGAGAGAGAGGTTTGCGGGTTACCCTGTCTTCTGGAGTTTGGCCGCGAAACACGTTACGTAGCATTTCGAAAGGAATGTTTGAATCTGTAGGTGTAACAGATTTTATTGGTGGCAGTGGCGGTCTTAGAATTTATTGGTGGCAGCGGTTAAAAATTCATTGATGGCAGCGGTGTGCGAAAGTTTAATTGGTGGCAGCGATGTTGGTTTTAATTGGTAGTAGCGGTGTGCGTTAGTTTTATTGGTGGTTAAGATAACGAAAGAGGGATAGGAGAAATAGGCTAATTGATAACACTGTGCCTCGGGCACTCGCTGATAACTGCAAAACCAAGATCAGTGTTGAGATCTCGAGTGATGGGAGAACTATATGCCGAGAATTACGCGTCGATACAGTGAATTTTTTTTTCTCTATTTAAGTATTCGGGAGTGGTGAATTGTGAAAATAGGTCTGGGTGATATGTAGAGTAGTTTGGGGTTAAGAAAACACCCAGATAAGTGTGAATAGTGGCGATTGTGAGTTAATTAAGTGAAATGATTAGCTTGCAATTTCTAAGCGAGGATAACATCTTCCATCTCTTCTTCGAGTTGGCAGCCTCCCATTCTCGCAAGTCTCCGTTTTCTGTTAGCAGTCACGAGGCTTAAGGCAAGTTCTTGCGTTTTCTTTAGGGGATTGTTCTCTTTTGCCTCTCTTTTTCTTTCATGTTATTATGCTGGGGGCGTGTGATTATTCACAAAATGCCGGACTCAGACGCAAGTACGTCACAATCAATTGTGTGTCATAGGTTGACGAACTTCAATGCAGGCATTACAAATTTTGAAGGGTTAGTTGACGGGAAGTTGACTCAGAATGTTGAGACATTCATTGAATCAGTAAATAATTACCTGAACTCTAAGAAAATTGCGGATGGCGCCGAAGCTTTAACAGAAGCAAAAGCTTTCTTAGACTTAGACAAAGGGGATATTGGAGAACGAGCACGCAGTTTCGGGTTCAGAAAGTGTAAATCTTGGAAAGACCTTCGGGAATTTTTACGTGCATCGTATGGCGGTATTGACCGAGAATGCATTGTTCGGAATTTACGAGCGCTTATCAGAACTAGGAAAGGTAATGATTCATTAATCACGTACAGTGCTCGCTTATTTGATGCAGTAGGTGAGATAAAGAAATCTATGGAAAACTCTCCATGGGTAAATGGAAATAATATCTCCTTAGATAATTTTGAAAAATTGCTACACTTTGCCTGCCTTTTAACGATTGTTCCAGATGTGATTGTAGATAGTTTTGATAAAAGAATTGATCAGAATACAGATGAATCCTTTTTGTTTGCTCAGATTAACAAAAACCTATCAAAATGTCCGACGCTGGACAGTAGTTTTGTGAAGGGAGGTGCTAAAATTTCAGCAGCAGTTTCGAAACCACAGAATACTAGTACTTCACATCTAGGAAATGATGCAGGAGTGAAGGCATGTGCGCGAGTGGAGTCGAAGAAAACTCCAGAGAGATCAGTCACAACGATTCGTTGTTTTAACTGTGATAAGGTGGGACATAGTAAGTCAAATTGTAGAGTGAGATATTGTTCAGCTTCCAAATCTTCAGACCATGGGTGGAAATTTTGCCCAGCCACAAAGAATAGAGATTATTTGGGGAAATCACGGGGTGGTTTTACTAGATATGACAGAAGAATTCCTCATGATGCAAGTTCTAGGTACACAAATGAATATCAAAATTTTCACAAGATAAGTTCGAAGACGGACACAGGATAATGAGCAATCAGGTCTTAGAGTCACCAGAACATAGGCCGATTGTACGTGGTTTTTCTAATGGCATTGAAATTTCTATCTTCATTGATTCTGGCAGCTCAGTTAACCTGATAGACGCTGATTTTTTCCACTCGAAGTTTCCAGAATGTAAATTAGTCCCTACTAACGAGACAGTGTGTGATGTACAGGCGAGAAGATTGAATATCTTAGGTTTGTCATCTCTTACGCTTTGTATCGGTGAAAAGACAATAGTAGAACAATTTTTGGTTCATAGAAGGATTAGCCTTAGGTGAAATGGTTTTGCTAGGACACCCTTCTTGTATGCGACATAACATCAACATTCTTACTGGAATTCAGGGGATTACAATAGGTGGGCCAGGTTGTTTCGTTCCATATAGAAACATGGAAAAAATTGTGAGAAACCCAAGACGCAGACTGCGACATGTGTAACACATTCATTAGAGAATGAAGACATTCCGCAAAAGTCTTTCAAAGGATTTTTGTTAGAAGATATTGAATTGCACCCGCGAGTTCCTACATTAATTAAAGTGTCGATGAAAGAGAAGAATTGGCCTTCTCAAGTGTGCGTTGTCGAGGGAACTGAGAGAAATTCAAAGACGTTGTAAGTACGGTATCAGTAAATGAAGTTTCAGTCGCAGGCGTAACTGCAGTAGAATTGGTAAGCTATCAAGATTCAGTGAAAAAATATCACAAGGGTACTTATGTAATTGATTTCGAAGAGTTTAAGGAAGAACATAAGATAGTGAGTTTTTTGTGGAGACGGTAATATGTTTCCCAACGAGGAACTACAATTCAGAAGTCAAGTCCTTCACGAACATTTGGCTAAAGCTGATTATTCCGAGTATACAGATAAAGTAGAGAAAGTGTTGAAAGAATATTTAGATATTATTGCTTTGAAGGGAGATAAACTAGGGGTTACAGATGTTTTAGAATATTCAATCCGCCTAGAGAAAGGTACAAATCCCATATATATTCCAGCGTATCGAATTCCTTTTAAGATCAGAGAAGAAGTAGAAAAAGAAGTTCAGAAGTGGGAGTCGGAAGGTATCATTAGGCCCAGTTCCTCGCCTTTTAATTTTCCTTTACTAGCGGTCCCAAAGAAAGACGGTTGCGTCAGAGTATGTGTAGACTTTCGTAAATTGAACGAAAAGCCATGCCCAGATAGATACCCTGTAGCCTGTTTGCCTGATTTGTTTGTTGAAATCGGTGGCAAGAATATATATTCGTCTATAGATCTCATGCAGGGATTTTTGCAAGTTCCACTTAGCGAGAAGAGTCGTAAATTTACAGCATTTTCTATACCAAAGGGGCATTACGAGTTTAATAGGATGCCTTTCGGATTACAAGGGTCCCCAATAACATTTACTAGGCTGGTTAACACAGTACTTCACGGTTTATTAGGAAAGTCGGTATTTGGGTACATGGATGACATTCTCATATGCACAGATACAATCGAAGAACATCTAAAGGTGTTAAAAGAAGTCCTCAAGCGATTACGGTTCGCTCGGTTAAAGGTCAAATTGGCTAAATGTGAGTTTCTGAAGAAAGAAATTGTTTATCTAGGTCATGTTATCTCTAAAGAAGGAGTCAGAGTGAATGATGACAAAGTCAAGGCTATCGTGAGTTTTCCAGTTCCTAGAACCAGGAAGCAGATTCGTTCATTCCTAGGTATGTCGGGTTTCTTTCACTGTTTTGTGCAGAATTTTTCTACAATAGCATCTCCATTGACAGATCTATTAGCAGAAGACGTTAAATTTGTTTGGGGTGACAGTCAGCAATTAGCTTTCGAGAAGCTTAAGAATGCTTTAGTGAACCCACCTGTTTTGAACTTTCCAGATTTTAGTCAACCGTTCACCTTGGTGACTGACGCGAGTCAGGAAGGTATAGGTGCATATTTGATGCAGAAATTTGAGGGAAAATTACATCCAATTGCTTTTTATAGCAGAAAGTTCAAAATGCGTGGTAGTAACGAAAGGCTGATGTCAGTTGTGGACAAGGAGGCCTTCGCAGTCATCTCTAGCCTTGTTCATTTCAAGATGTTGTTGATGGGAAATAAAGTTGAGATTTTTACAGATCATCAACCATTGCTAGAGCTTTTCAATAAGCCAAATTTATTGCCCAAGAGAGCACGTTGGTTTTTGACATTGAGAGATTTTGATGCAAGCCTCAAATACATTGAAGGTAAGGATAATGTGGTTGCAGATGCATTGAGCAGATATTTTCCGGTTGAGGATGAGGGAGTACATACCGAATCCTGTGCGGAAGATGAGAGTAGACATTTGGTGTCTCATGTCTCGGATACTAGTAGTTCTGAGATATCTCATGTAGGGGACAAACACGTTCCTACGGTGCATACTTCGGGGAGAAATAGTGTGTCGGCAGTCTCGGAAGAGATTGTTATTCGTGACGTCGAGGGAAACGCTGTGTGTTATATTACTGGTGAAAATGTCACTTGGGACATACCCTTGCTCGAAGAGAAGCAAGATGAAGGTAAATTATTATCAGATGCTAAGGCATTTCTGACAGGAGTTTCACCGAAGAAAGGGTATAAGTTGCCTTTTTCTGGACTAGAATTGGAGAATAATTTATTAGTTAGGAAAGTTAAGTATAACTTGCTAAGTAGTCTAAGTATGGGCGAAACTACACAAATCATTGTGCTAGAGACTCTAGTACCACAAGTTCTAGATATTGTACATTGTAAATTTGGTTCCCCTCATTTAGGTGTTGATAAGACGTATGAAAACGTCAGGTCAAAGTTCTTTTGGAAAAATATGATTTCCGCAGTAGAGGCCTTTGTGAAGAATTGCGCTATAAGCCGGCGACGACGGTGTCGTGTCGTTTGGGTTCATATCCCATACCACATAGGCCGTTTCAGAGAGTGCATATGGATATTCTGGGTAACTTCTCAGAATCTGCTTATGGGTATAGACATTTATTAGTGGTCGTTGATGAGTTGACTCGTTTTGTCAAGATTTTCCCGCTGAAATTCAAGTCAGCTGAGGAAGTAGCTATAGCGTTCTTTAAGGGGATAATTTGTAGATATGGTGTCCCTGAATGTCTGTTCACAGACAATGGTAGGGAATTTATTAATAAGACTTTAGAGGGTCTTGCCAATTTACTGGGAATAAAGAAAGTATCTATAATCCCGTATAGGCCAGAAGCGAACGGGTTATGTGAGAGGGCGAATCGGAAAATAATCGAGGCCTTACGCATGACATTGGGCAGTTCCGATACACACTGGGACAGATCTTTGGATGAAGTTCGATATAGTATCAACACTATGGCGAATGACACATTTAAGATATCTCCAGCAGAAGCTTTGTATGGGTACAAGTTGAAAGGACCTTTTGATTTGTTGCCAGAGCAAGTTAAGGGCGATGTTATGGTTACTTCGTTGATAAATACAGCGAGAGAAAGATTTGCGCGTATTAGTAAAGAACTTGAACTTAGTTCGCGCGCAATGGTAGAGAAGAGTAACGCGAAATCGAGAGGTGTAGCTATTTCCATGGGTGATAGAATGTTTGTTAATGTGAATGTTCGGAATGATCCGAATTATAAATTAAGTCCAAAGTTCCATGGACCTTTTGAGATTGTAGAGATCAAAAAAGGGAATAGATTTGTAATAAAGGATGTAAATACTGGTGTGACGAAGTTGACCCATATTTCGAAGTTAAAGAAAGTTGGGATGTAATGGAACATTTGTATATAGTTAGAGGGATAAATGGGTTGATATTTGTATATATGTGATATTTATTGTTTTTTTTTTTTTTTTTGTCTCTTGTTCATTCTAGATGCTGAAGTTCTTAGTGATAATCCTGTTGAGTACAGTAACCTGGGGGTCACAAGAAGTTCGTTTAGGACCAGGTGTAGTGGTTGAAGAAGATCATGAAGTCTGGTTAGCTTCGGACCAAGTGACCATAAGTGTGGAATTTGACAATATAGGATCAGCCAGAGAGGAATTGAATGATTCCAAGGATAGGTTACACCAAATGAGAAAGACGCTAGATGAAGTAGAGAATAAGAGAACTTTGCCAGTCTCTTTAACTAGGTTAATGAAAGAAGTAAGAATAACGTTAGATAGAGTTGATAAGGGGATAGATAAAATGTTAGAATGGATTCCTGACGTTACTCCAGGAAATTCACCTTCTGTAGAGAAAAGGAGACGTAAAAGAGCAGCACCTTTGGTTCTTCTAGGTGTTGGTGTGATTGCTGCGATTGGAGCTATGTCCATTGGAAGTTTAGTCAAACTAGCAGAAGTTCAAAGAAACCTAATAGCTCAGGGGAAACAGTTAAATCAGTTGCAAGAAAGTAATGAGAAATTGAGAAGTGGTTTTGAAACAATTAGACATTCTTTGAATGATTTGTCAGTTACAGTAGAAGGTTTGAAAGAAGATCTTGATGTGACAATAGCACTTCTTACGAACCAACATACTTTTCTTAATATTGAGAAAGAAACTGATTCTCTAAGGATAGAAGTGCAAATGCAAATAAAAGCAATTATTGCTGCAGCAGATGGTCGTGTGTATGGTGATGTATTACCTTTAGGATACCTAGAAAATGTTCTAAGGAATTCCGCTTATCTACATGGGGCGAAAGTATTATTCACGGGAGGAGATTTGTATTTATATTATGATGTTTTGAGGGTGAGATTGTCTGATCGGGGATTAATAGTATATGTTCCTGTCAGTACCATGAAATCTTTTCTTAGTTTTGTTATTAGACCTTTTCCGAGTGCTTTTGGAAACTTAATAGTGACATGGGATGGATTAGAGACAATGTTCATTTTAGGAGATCAGTATCAAGGTTCGGGAGTTGATTATAAGACAGGATGTACCTTAGTTAGGGAGAAGTATGTGTGTGACAGTAATGTTTTCCAGTTGCGAGTTGTATCTGTGGGTGGTTGTGAATTGTCGTTAGTTCATAGACAGACACCGACAGAATGTGACTTTGTACAGTTTCCACTTGAATACCACGTAATCTCCACCAGAACTCTTACTGCCATATACTGCAAAGAATGTCCTGTTACGACGATGTGCCAGGGTAACAAGTCGACGTCGTTCATTCTTCAGGGATCTAAGCTGTTTGATGCTTCATGCCGTGTGGTATCAACAGACTTCCTCGTAATTAGCCGTGCTGTGTTCAACAGTTCCGAGAAGATATTTATGCGTGATATGCGTAACGATCATGATGTGGTTCCAGTGCCTACAACAGGGGTACCAATGACTATTCCACCGTTAGAAGAAGATGATCCAATAATGATCGAGTATCAGAAATACATATTACCTTCTATATTGATAATCTTAGTGGCTATTCTACTGATAATTCTTATTATGGGGGTAATAAAGCTTATTTGTGCTTGTAAGACTACATGCAAGGGCTCTAAGAAAACGACCCCAGTGACTTTGGCAGTAGTTCATGAGAGCAGTACTTAAAACTGCGGTGCAGTAGACATTGCTAATTAAGCATAGCTCTATTTGTTATGTTTTTTACGTATGCTTTTAATTTAGTTCGCCATTAAGAGAGTGAGACGCTCTTATGGGGTGGCCGAGCACTATATGGGATAATACGCTTGATTTTAGAATTACTATGTATATTCAGTCATAAGTGTGATGAAGGAAAGAGACGCTTCAAGGTGTAACTAGGGCGACCGCACAGTTGCAAAATCATTGCAGCCAGCAAATAGTTAGATTACTTCAGCTGTTTTGGCTTGATGAACACACAATATTGGCTCTGATTTCTGAGGCAGCCGACCGAGCTGGTATGCGAGTACGTAAGTTCGTGCATTAGAAAATATAGATTGTTTGTCTAATTGTGCCCAAAAGTTAGGTCTGATCGATTATTAACTGAGCGAGAGCGATATCATCCAGACGTGGCTTTGTGTGTTTCCAATCTCTTAGAAACCGGCAGTTAAGGTAAATCCAGACTTCTCTTTTTTTTCTGTGTGGACTGTGAACTTGTGAATTTACCATATCCAATACACTTATGAATTTGTGGGGAGAATTGGACATAGTCATTTATGTCACTTAATATTCTATTTTATTGTGTTCTGATTTCACATTGGTTAACCATGCATTTTAGACTTTCATTATTATGTCTTACATTTGTGTATTTGTGGGAGATTACAGTTTGTTTAATTTTCCAACAGATGTCTGTGGAATTGCTGTGGTTATAGAGAAAGGACACTGCAATCTTTGCAATGTAGTGGTTAATTCATTGTGGTTGACTTTAAGACTAGACGTATAATGTCTAAGATGGAGTATGTGGGAGTTTTGAGTGTAAAGGCTTTTAGCCAGAGTAAGACTTTTTAGCCAGAGTAAGATTAAATCTTGAATTAGACTTTTTTTGACTTGATAATTCATTTGTTATGCATTTTAATCTTTTCTTTGTTAATTCATTGCTTGTTGGGTTTGTTTGATAATAAATCTATTTATGTAGGAAAGATTGTGTTTCCTTACAGTATCCATTTTGAGGATAGTGTTAGAGAGAGAGAGAGAGAGAGAGAGAATATGTGGGTTAAGTGAGAGAGAGAGAGAGAGAGAGAGAGAGAGAGAGAGAGAGAGAGAGAGAGAGAGAGAGAGAGGGAGAGAGAGGTTTGCGGGTTACCCTGTCTTCTGGAGTTAGGCTGCGAAACACGTTACGTATTATTTCGAAAGGAATGTTTGAATCTGTAGGTGTAACATATATATATATATATATATATATATATATATATATATATATATATATATATATATATATATATATATATATATATATATATATATATATATATATATATATATATATATATATATATATATATCACACATTACCACAGGTGAAAAATAAGAAACGGGGTGTAGGCCCTGACCGGTTTCGACTTTATTTCCAAGCCATTAACGAAGGACTGATATAGAGTATGAGAAGTCACAAATATATATACTACAGGAACAGTACTGACGAACATACACAACCGTTAGAGACTACATATCCCCCCTCAAGCCGGTGTCGAGGTAGGAGTGGCCTTCAAGACTCATTTGGCTAAAAATCACAATATACTCTCAGGGGACGATGCTGATAAACAAACCATACGCGACCTCAAGATCCACACCTGACAGGTGTCAGGGAGGCAGAGTTTGGAAACTCATTACTACTGCTACCCCTGTACTGTGTTTACAAATATGATAATCCTATTTTCATACATCTCTACTGCCTACCTTAAAATTTAAACAATTTACAAATTTCTTTTGATATTAAAGGATCAAGTTTATATATCCCTTGACTGATATTCATATTATGGTTGTAACTTTGTGTATGGCCAGGAAACCAAGATGTTAATAACTTTTTTGCCAAGTTAAATCAATTAGTACCATCAATTAAATTCACTATGGAAATGGAAAATGATTGGTGCTTTCCTTTTTTGGATGTCCTCATATGAAGAAATAGTAATGGGTTTAAATATAGTGTGTATAGAAAACCCACTAATATTTCTTCCTTTGTGCATTTCTATTCTGGACAAAGCAATAAGGTTAAAAAGTCAGTGTTTTCATCTATGTTTTTAAGAGCATTATGTGTATGTAGCCCTGAATATATTGATGATGAAATAGACAAGATTAGGAATGCAGGCAAGAAATTGAAATATCCTGATAGCGTATTAAACAGTGCATTTGAAGCGGCAAAAAAGACAATGTATCAAAACCAAAAAGAACCTTACAACACAAAAAATTTGCTTGTTCTGCCATATGATAATAATATGAAAGATATCCCTCATCTTCTTAAGAATTTTTGTGTTAATGTCGCATTTAAGAACAATAAAACAATGAAAAATGTACTTATCAAGAACTCCCCTGGCAATACTAAAGGGTGTGTATATAAAATCCCATGTAAGTCTTGTAACAACTTTTATATTGGCCAAACCGGGGAAGCACTGGAAAAAAGAATTGAACAGCATAAGAAATGTGTGAGATATGCACAAGGGAACCGTGGTATATTTGTACATGTTAGTGAGAACAATCACGCTATCAACTGGGAAGGGGCAAAAAGGATTGTACATTCTAATAAGGAATATAATTGAATCTAGCTTTATAAAAGAAAGTTACAACCATAATATGAATATCAGTCAAGGGATGTATAAACTTGATCCTTTAATATCAAAAGAAATTTGTAAATTGTTTAAATTTTAAGGTAGGCAGTAGAGATGTATGAAAATACGATTATCATATTTGTAAACACAGTACAGGGGTAGCAGTAGTAATGAGTTTCCAAACTCCGCCTCCCTGACACCTGTCAGGTGTGGATCTTGAGGTCGCGTATGGTTTGTTTATCAGCATTGTCCCCTGAGAGTATATTGTGATTTTTAGCCAAATGAGTCTTGAAGGCCACTCCTACCTCGACATCGGCTTGAGGGGGATATGTAGTCTCTAACGGTTGTGTATGTTCGTCAGTACTGTTCCTGTAGTATATATATTTGTGACTTCTCATACTCTGTATCAGTCCTTCGTCAATGGCTTGGAAATAAAGTCGAAACCGGTCAGGACCTTCACCCCGTTTCTTATTTTGCATCTGTGTTAATGTGTGATAAATGAATCACGTACAAAAGTGATAATAATCATATATATATATATATATATATATATATATATATATATATATATATATATATATATATATATATATATATATATATATATATATATATAATTATACACTGTCTTCCTGTTTCCACAGTAAATTAAAATTCTCTTGCTTAAAACTTTTCCTCCTCAACCGATCCAATTCCATTCTAATCCCCTTTTGTGTATAACATGAGCATCAACTAATTACTGATTGCTTGTGTGTATTTTTACTTTATATGTCTGTCTGCCTTCCCTTTTCTCAGTCAAACTGGCAACTTCATCTGAGTTATTATTATAACAAATCAGTGAAATAAACAAAATAGATTACAGCGTTGATCATAAGCTATAGGAAAATAAGGTCAGATACTATTATATACTGTAGTCGTAATCTATGATATGTCAGAATTTCAAAATGTACAATCGTAAATGGAATGGCTCTGTGTGCGTCACTTGTGGAAGAGGGATCGTTTTTTCTCTGACAGGTGTGTTGGTGGTTTTACTTCTCACCTGTTTTGAATTGCTGTGCTCTCTCTCTCTCTCTCTCTCTCTCTCTCTCTCTCTCTCTCTCTCTCTCTCTCTCTCTCTCTCTCTCTCTCTCTCTCTCTCTCTCTCTCTTGCTTTCAGTTATATTATACACTAAATCTTCTTGCGCTTTTTTCTGCTGCTTTTTTAGGGTTTTGTTGATTGTTATTGGTTTAGGTCTTTTCTTTTGATTTTTATTATATTCTGTGCTAAGTATCTCAGAAGATTTATACTACTCGATTAGTTAATTATGTGATAATATCTTGCCTCTGAATCTTCCGAATTACAAATTTGAACTACATTAAGAAAAGTAAATCTTTTAAAAGTCCATAATTAACGCGCAAGCACGGCACCCCTGATGTATTCTCTTTGAACTGATAACTTTCCGCCTGTACTAAGTCCTTATATCATATTAGACATATCTTGACCATATACTTTTGATTCTACTATTTTGAAACATATCATTTTTCAGATAGTATCAATATTACGATTCTCTTCTTGAACGGTGTTATGATGAAAATTACGTGGATATCATTTAAGAATTATACTTGTCAAGGAGGCTTTGCTTCATGCTGTTTGTTAAAGATGAAAGGACAAAAACGTTCGTTTTGAAAAATTCTATACGACCTCTTGAGAATAGATGAATCACTGGCTTTTAACTGCTGTATAATGTTAAGAACTGTCATTATACATTATACTCGTTGTCTTAAATGCTTCAGAGACAAAGGATATTTGAAATTTGTAATGACAAAGAGGTAATCTTGAAAGTCGCAGAACGTGACAAGATCGTACTAGCTTGAATAATAATATAGTAAACCTGCACAAGATGACATCAAACGATAAAATGTATACATGCCTTTAAGTTATTCATAGCAAGAAAACCTTGGTTCAATTCTGCTTATTAACTTTTGACATATATATCGCATGTCCTAAAGTCTAACAGAAAAATAAGTAATTACGGAACTCCCTGAAATGTCATAATATCCAAATCATGAAATACAGGCTAAACATTTCGCCTGTTTGTATGCATGTTACTTTCTCTCACACACAGCTGTCATTTTCTGGAATTAGGCATTAGACAATTATCAGAAAGGAATTTCTTACATTATTTCGTTACGGAAGCGTGAAAGTTCAAGACCTTTTTGACAGCATGTAGACCTAATTATAACGATTTATTCATAAAAATAGAATTATACTGTTGGCTGACTGGAATGGAAATTGAGAGTAAACGGTTTTAAAGATGTAACAGGAAGATAAACTCGCAGTTACACTATGAAACAATTGTTACGAGAGGTAGAGAGTCAGATGGAAGAAAGAAAAATTTTGTTTTCGTCTTCGCTTAGTGAGCGGCCAGCTGAATTTCCTATCCTTCATTTCATGCTGTTTGTCTTTCTGTCTCTAATTCAGCGACTAACGGATTTCGTTTGAATTGTGTATCCTAAATGCCCCCGTTATCAGTGTTTCTCGCATTACGAATGTCATACAGAGTAGACAGACTCAGCGTTTTTTTTTTTTTCTGTGGCTCAGCCTGCGGCATGACGGGAACGTGCTACTGATATATAACCAATCGCCAAAATCGACAGCAGGGGAAAAATAGGAGAATACAGCAGTTCATTCTTTTTTATTCTGATATCTGAAACGCTGTTCATCGCGATGTGGCTGCGTTGTCTGTCAACACGATGGGATGGAGATGAATTTCAATCCACAAAACATTTCATCACCAGATGCGCCCACAGCCAGATTCCCGAAACACTGTAGACCGGATATTAATCCATATTCGTATTTTACTTATTTCATAATTATACAATACATATAGTTTTCATCTCATTTAAAATGTAGCGTCACCTGAATTTTCCGATTTCTCGTACTTTTAAATATTTTTCGATAGCGTTCTTTAATTTTCATCCTTTGCAGCTTAAAAAACGCACATTCAGTCAGATAATTTTTTGTAAATCTTCTGGTTCATTCAAAGTCTCTTAATGGCATCTTTTTTCTTTAGAGAGAGAGAGAGAGAGAGAGAGAGAGAGAGAGAGAGAGAGAGAGAGAGAGAGAACGTTGTCCTATTTAATAATGATGATCTTCATCCAAAGGGTGGTTTAATATATTTTCATATGTGTTACACTTCGGGTAACATATATGAAAATATATTATTTCTGAGGTAGAGCGACTTGGATATTAAAGGACGTTTGTAGCTCAATGCTTGTATATGAATCACAGTGATGTGATAAAATTCATTTATATATATATATATATATATATATATATATATATATATATATATATATATATATATATATATATATATATATATATATATATATATATATATATATGAGACTATTTATCACATCACCGTGATTCATATACAATCAGAAAGCTACAAACGTCCTTTAATATCCAATTCGCTCTACCTCGGAAATAATATATTTTCATATATGTTACCGAAGGGGAATTTTTTAGTTGATAATAAGTCCACCGTCCCGTGGGGTCGAACCAGCGACGGACGAGGAATCAGGACTACAGTGACGCACTAACGCTGTCGGCCCCACGGGACGGTGGACTTATTATCAACTAAAAAATTCCCCTTCGGTAACATATATGAAAATATATTATTTCCGAGGTAGAGCGAATTGGATATTAATGGACGTTTGTAGCTTTCTGATTATATATATATATATATATATATATATATATATATATATATATATATATATATATATATATATATATATATATATATATATATATATATATATATATATATATATATAAACTAGCTGGTCAACCCAGTGCTGCCCGAGAAAACTCTCAAAGACTCAAATCATCAATAACTTTCCATTTCACGGACTACCATCATTAGTGCTATAGTTTTTCACTTTATGACTTATTGTAGAAACAAAAGTATCACTATTATTATTTTATAATTTATTATGGGGGGGGGAGTGTTCTATCACGGTCATCCTATTTGACTGGGTGGTTTTTATAGTGTGGGATCCTGGGTTGCATCCTGCCTCCTTAGGAGTCCATCACTTTTCTCACTATGTGCGCTGCTTCTAGTATCACACTCTTCTGCATGAGTCCTGGAGCTACTTAAGCCTCTAGTTTTTCCAGATTCCTTTTCAGGGATCTTGGGATCATGACATTTGTTCCTGCAATTATGGGTACAATTTCCACTGGCATATCCCATATCCTTCTTATTTCTATTTCAGGTCTTGATACTTATCAATTTTTTTCTCTTTCTTTCTCATCTACTGTGGTGTCCCATGGTATTGCGACATCAATGAGTGATACTCTCTTCTTGATTTTGTCAATCAACGTCACGTCTGGTCTATTGGCACGTATCACCCTATCTGTTCTGATACCATAGTCCCAGAGGTTCTTTGCCTGATCGTTTTCTATCACTCCCTCAGGTTGGTGTTCGTACCACTTATTACTGCAAGCTAGCTGGTGTTTCTTGCACAGGCTCCAGTGGAGGGCTTTTGCTACTGAATCATGCCTCTTTTTGTACTGGTTATGTGTAAGCGCCAGACATTCACTTGTTATGTGGTTTATGATCTCGTCTTTCATATTGCACTTCCTGCATGTGGGTGAGAAGTTATTTCTATCTATTGTTCTTTGGACATACCTGGTTCTTAGGACCTAATTTTGTGCTGCTGTTAGCATTCGTTCTACCCTCTGTAGCCATTGGTATGCTTCATCGCTGGTCAGTAGTTCTTTAATGTCTGTCTCATGTATTGTCCGTGAATTGGTTTGTTGTGCCATTCCTCTGTTCTGTTTTTCATTCTCCTGTCTCTGTATATTTCTGGGTCTTCATCTACTTTTATCAGTCCTTCCCTTGCGCTTCTTAGCCACTCGTCTTCACTGGTTTTCAGATATTGCCCCAGTGCTCTGCTCTCAATGTTGATGCAGTCCTTTATGCTTAGCAGCCCTCTCCCTCCTTCCTTTTGTGGTATGTATAGTCTGTCTGTATTTGCTCGTAGGTGTAGTGCTTTGCTTATTGCCATGTGTTTCCTAGTTGTCTGGTCTATGCTGCAGAGTTCAGCCTTCTTCCACTCCACTGTCCTACACTGTATCTGATTACTGGTGCTGCCCATGTGTTTATGGTTTTCGTTATGTTTCTGGCGTTGAGTTTTGACTTGAGTATCGCCTTAAGTCTCTGCATATATACTTTCCTGATTGTGTCCTTTATCTCTTGGTGTGTTATATCCTCTCCCTTTATTATTCCTGGGTATTTGTATCCTGTCTCATCTATGTGTTTGGTGCTATTCCCATCTGGTAGCTTTATCCATTCAGTCCTTGTCACTTTGCCTTTTTGTATGTTGACCTAGGCGCATTTTTCTATTCCAAACTCCCTCCTGATGTCCCCAGATACAATCCTTACAGGCTGGGTTAGGGTATATATATCCTTGATGCTCTTCCCATACAGCTTGATGTCGTCCATGAACACCAGATGGTTAATTCTGTTGCCTCCTGTCTTGAGTTGGTACCCAGCATCCATCTTCTGCAGTACTTTTGTCATGAGAATCATGGCTACTACGAAGAGTTATGGGACAGTGAGTCACCATGAAAGATTCCTCTCTTGATGTTAATTCTGCTAGTCTTATTCCAGAGCTTGTAAGTACTATATTCCAGTTGCGCATTGTATTTATTATTATTATTATTATTATTATTATTATTATTATTATTATTATTATTATTATTATTATTATTATCCAGTTCTTGGATTTGTGTGAAATACACGAATATGAAGTCTCGAAATGGACTTGGACAAGGTTTAACACAAGCCTTAAATAATGATTTGCAGAGAATTGTCAGAGCTTACATAGAATCGGATACCAGTTAATATGCTTTTGATTCTTTACTTACTCACGTAAATACAGTGCCTGAATGAATGCTTATGCTGGCGTCGCAGCAAATGGGATAAAATTGCTCTGCGCAAATTGGAAGCGGCAACTTCGACAAATTTGCAGTTAAATGCGTGAATGAATGATTGTGCTGGCGGTGGCAGCGAATATTATGAAATTGCTCTAGGCAAATGGGAAGCGGTTGCTTCGAAAAATGGAATGGACTTTACCATGTGCGTTTCTTATATAGAATAATTTAAACAAATGAAAGTTTTTCTGCTTGCATGGCCTGAACAAACTTTTACGGATTTGTGAGATTTATTCGATAAAGAAGAATAATATCTTTGGCTAGCGAATTCGTAACCTCTACGAGAGAGAGAGAGAGAGAGAGAGAGAGAGAGAGAGAGAGAGAGAGAGAGAGAGAGAGAGAGAGAGAGAGATCCTATCTCCTGCGATACGAAAGTTGCTAGACTGGGTTAGACTGCATTGGCTCTAATTTGTGCTTAACTAGGATTTCGGGACTTTCAAATTGTCCTTATCACTTAACTCTTCACTGAGTGTCGCTGCCTACCTTCCTAGTTTTAAAACATGCAGCTAACATGCGATAGCACAAACATTTTGTGTCAAGGTTAATAACTCTCTCTCCTCTATAACTGGGATGCGTGTATGTGTTCTAACAATTCCTAACTCTATTCCAGCCACGATTTTTTTCATACTTAAGAAAAAAAAATAAACATAATAACACGGTATTTATTGTGGAAATGGATCACTTGTGGCTTATAGGGGAATTTACGCTAATTAAGAAGGTTTGTTTCTTGGCACGTATCACCCTATCTGTTCTGATACCATAGTCCCAGAGGTTCTTTGCCTGATCGTTTTCTATCACTCCCTCAGGTTGGTGTTCGTACCACTTATTACTGCAAGCTAGCTGGTGTTTCTTGCACAGGCTCCAGTGGAGGGCTTTTGCTACTGAATCATGCCTCTTTTTGTACTGGTTATGTGTAAGTGCCAGACATTCACTTGTTATGTGGTTTATGATCTCGTCTTTCATATTGCACTTCCTGCATGTGGGTGAGAAGTTATTTCTATCTATTGTTCTTTGGACATACCTGGTTCTTAGGACCTAATTTTGTGCTGCTGTTAGCATTCGTTCTACCCTCTGTAGCCATTGGTATGCTTCATCGCTGGTCAGTAGTTCTTTAGTCTGTCTCATGTATTGTCCGTGAATTGGTTTGTTGTGCCATTCCTCTGTTCTGTTTTTCATTCTCCTGTCTCTGTATATTTCTGGGTCTTCATCTACTTTTATCAGTCCTTCCCTTGCGCTTCTTAGCCACTCGTCTTCACTGGCTATTTAGCTGATAACTTCACTTTGCAAAAGGGGTAAGGACTCAATCTGCGATGTTCCAGATTGCGAGATCTCTGCAATTTGGTCGGCAGTATTGTAATTTTAAAGCTGAGGTCTTGTCAGATAAATGGGGTATACTGAGTTGACATGCAACTTACCTCAATTATCACAAAAATCTGGACTCTGGCCTTGAGGACATCTAAAATTATAAATACCAAAATATGGCTGAAGGCTTACTTCATAAGGGGAGTGATTAGATAAACTCTGGGGTTTCACTTAATTCATTATATTTACAAAAGAAAACACGTCAGAAGAATGGTAGCGTAATTCTGGGGTAATCCGGCGAGAGCAAATGGTGGTAATTTTCTGGAGGGAATATATAAAATGGGTTGCCCGCTTCAAAGGGCGTTGAAAACGAGGTAGTGGGAGCCACTACGAACACAAGATGATACACAGATCCACAGCTGAATACTCCTAATCTACAATCGAAACACTTATGGTTAATCAACCAAAACTAGCACCGTAATGAAGGAATCAAGGAATTGCATAGAAGATGCCTAGACTGAACTTGATTCCAGTGACTCAAATATCATACAATTACGTTACACTTCTCATAAATGTTTTGCAAATTAAACAGCACAAAATATAAAGAGCAATACAGGTCTCACTGTAGGTATATCGCACTACGAAAAGAAAAGAAATTCGTTGAAGGCGAATAGGGAACGTGGCCGACGAAAAACCTTAAATCCTGGTACTTTACCTTTCTCAGGAGCTGAAGTTCTCTTCTTTTGAGAGGCCAGCGAGAGGGAGGTCAAGTAGATTAAGTCACAACAAAAGTTCAGTTTAATGGAGCAAGGGACGGAGTTCTGTCCTCCATAGCCACCCAAACAATTCAAAGATTGATTGTCTCTCTCCAGGGCCCTTTATAGCTTCAGGGATTACGTTTTCTCTTCTTCCTAGGTGACGCTGTGATCACTCTGCCCACATGGAAATGCGGGCAGCATGGCTGCAATTTCAAGATGGCAGAATGCACATGTTCAGCCCACCAACTGACATGCCTTGGGCGACGATTAGCTCCGATCCGGTCAGCACCTGGAATTAAGGAATTTCCGACAGCACTTTGGACAAGAAAGAGATTAAAGTGGTTTTTTCCCCAAAGGCAGTGGTGAGAGATGTTTTAGAGGCAAATTTGCCTACAGTCAATCATACTAAACTGAATTAATGAATTTCTTAGTCCTTTTTCCTTTGACTTATTGCTTGTAAGATGGTGTATGAGAGGATACTTTTGAGAATATATATATATATATATATATATATATATATATATATATATATATATATATATATATATATATATATATATATATATATATATATATATGTAACAACTGTTGGAAACAGATAAGAATATTCCAGGTAGGAATATCACGTAGCATACCCACTGGTCTATCTTCAGGAGGCGGTGAAAAAGTTCAGCCCTTTTTTCCTCTCTTTTAACAGACAGCGAGTCTTTTCTCCTCTCTCTCTCTCTCGCGCGGCTTTCCACTCTCTCTCTTTCAACTCACAAAGATCTTTTTCGTTCTCGCATGGATTTCTCTCTCTCTCATTCCACATTAAAGAAATTAAATGGGTCGTATAAGGAAAACTCAATCTTTCCTACCAAAAATACATTTATTATTTAAAACAACCCAACAAGCAATGAATAAACAAAGCAAAAATTAAAATGCATCATAAATGAAATTGTCAATTAAGAAAAACATCTAACTCAAGATTTAGTCTCAGTCCAACTAAAAATCTGATTATGGCTAATAGCCTGCAAACTCAAAAACTCTCACATATTCCATTATAGACTTTGTTAGGACTAGTCTCAAGTCTCCCACATAAAATACTAGACATTGCAAAGGTTTGCGACTGTCTTTCTCTATGATCACACCAACATGATAACATCATGTTTTGCCCACAAAGTCATCACCACAACCACAACCATGACATCTGTCGAAAAAATGAACACAGATAATACTCCCAAAAATATATAAGTGCAAAAACATAACAATGAAAAGTCTAAAATGCATGAGTAAACAGCATACTGGTAAAATATAGAACACAATAAAATAGAATATTGAAATGGTAAAATGCTATATCCACTTCCCACACAAAATCAAAAATGTCTTGAAATATGGTAAAAAAACATAAGTTAAAAAATGTCTTGAAATATGGTAAAAGACCATAAATCCACAATTCACATAGAAAAACGAAGAGTCTGAACTGTACCTTATTCTGCCAATTCTAAGAGCTCGCCACACTCAAAGATAATGTCTTCACGATCCCGATCTAGGTCTGCTAATGAACGACCGAACTAATTTTTGGGCAGAATTAGACACAAAATCGAGATTCTATAACACACGAACTCTTGTACGCGCATAGCGACTTGGTCATATGACCCGGCCAATACCGTGTGTTCATCACATTAACTGCTGAGATGATCCACTATTTGCTGAATACAAGGATTTTGCAACTGACGGCTTCAAGAGTACCATCTCGCAACCAAAAATTCTTTCATCACACTCTATACCTTTTAACACTATGGCGGCCATATTTTCTGAAATATATATATATATATATATATATATATATATATATATATATATATATATATATATATATATATATATATATATATATATATATATATATATATATATATATATATATATATATATATATATATTATATATATATATATATATATATATATATATATTATATATATATATATATATATATATATATATATAAGGGCACACTGATGAGGAGGTGTGAGCCTCAAATAATTATCCTAGATAGTGTCTTGGATTAAAAGAAATTCAGTTATCTGCAAAAAACATAAAATACAAGTTCAGACAGGTATCCATACGATACCTTCTATGGGATAAAGTAAGTATACTTTAGTTTTTACCAGACCACTGAGCTGATTAACAGCTCTCCTAGGGCTTGCCCGAAGGATTAGACTTATTTTACGTGGCTAAGAACCAATTAGTTACTTAGCAACGGGACCTACAGCTTATTGTGGAATCCGAACCACATTATAGCGAGAAATTAATTTCTATCACCAGAAATAAATTCCTCTAACTCCTTCATCACTCGGCCGCGGGAATTGAACTCCGGCCATCGAGTGACAGTCTGAAGCTCAACCGACTCGGCCAACAAAGGGCTACCTTCTGTGGGATATATAATGACGTATCAATGACATTTTTTTAAAACAAATATAATAAACTATTTTTACTTTAAATACACCCTTCTCTAATTATGCCGTTGAGTAATTTGAAATTGTGTCAAGTTTTGGTTGATAATTTCTCAGGAATGGACGAAGCATGCTTCAGAAACAAACAAAACAATAGAGTCAGTTTTGAAACACTCTGCTATAAGGTGTATCCAAATTGTCATTCAGAAACTGATGCACACCTTTTCGTCCTCCCTACCTATATATGTCTGAGATAATGTGTGTGTATATATATATATATATATATATATAATTATATATATATATATATATATATATATATATATAATATATATATATATATATATATATATATATATATATATATATATATATATATATATATATATATATATATATATATATATATATATATATATATATATATATATATATATATATATATATATATATATATAAATATAAATATATATATATATATATATATATATATATATATATATATATATATATATATATATATATATATATATATATATATATATATATATATATATATATATATATATATATATATATATATATATATATATATATATATATATATAATATATATTATATATTATATATATATATATATATATATATAATATATATATATATATATATATATATATATATATATATATATATATATATATATATATTTATATGCATGCATGAATGTATATACATACATACATACATATTCGTGTAACGCAGAGAAAGGATTAAATTCTAAATTCCTAGGAATCCAGTGAATCAACTTAACTGGTTTTAGGCTAAAAGGCATTTTGCCTCTGACCGGTTGTATTCCACAAATCTCTCCCGATAAAGCCATTTCCGTGAAGGCAAAGCTACAAAAACATTTGTTTTAAAAGAATCGCCTTAAACTTTTACGATTTGCACTCTCTCTATTCTTCCGGTCTCGATGTACATCTATTTACTCAGGTCTTTCGTTTGGACAGTGTTTTACAAGTTAGTGGAATAGCGAAACAATTACTAAAATGCACCGACTATAAGGACAGGAATCTATCATATAAAATAAGCGTTAATATACGAGCTACCATCTCATTGTGCAGATGATTCATTGTATGAAGTTCTCATTTTATCGTTATTATTCACCATAACTTTTTATAAATAATTTCAAGAAAATTTCATCATCATCAAGTTTTATTTTCTCCAGTAATAAGAAATTTAAAGTATTGCACGAATATGGGGTAATATAACTATCAATAAAGATCTAATGGCTATTAACCCTTGTAAAAGTTATACATCTACATTTCTGAAGTCAACATAAACCAGTAGTAGTGAAAGATCAAGAACTGATTTCATACGTTGAAAGAAAAAATCTTGTAATTGGTGTAAATTACGTAATTTAAGTTGTCATGAAGGACTGAAACTTCCTAACAATTTAGCACTTCCTTCTCATCCCCTGAATATGCAAGAGTTGCATTACTTTGAGTTCTAATGGGAAATTTTGAAATGGCGGTTGAACAAAACATGTTTTGCATAGTGAAGGAAGATGAAAGTAAGGAGTTGTGAAAACTATAAATAGATTGAAATAAAGTTAAAACAATAAATTCTTTCAGGGGAAATAATAAGCTGAAAGAATAAAATCCATATTAAGGAAATTTAATTAATAAAATAATCTCATGTATAAGGTTGAAAAATAATTATGAAGAAGAAATAAGAAAAAAAGTGAATAGAATTGGGTAAGAAACGCGGGGATAACATAGAAAGCAAAAGGACTATTGAAAGAAATCGCTGCATCAACTGCGTTTATCTTGTATAGAGTCCTCTCTATTATCCTTATAACAGTTTTCTTGCTGTTACTACAACTGGCGAATGACGCCCCAATGTGATTCGTCAGGAAGACTTAAATTTCTAGTGATTTCCGTATATTTCTATTAAGAGTAAGTCAAATTCGGTGAGTCAGGCCTGTAGGGTTTTATACATGTGGCGATAAAGGTATCGAATTTGGATACAGGTCAAAATCTTGAAGCGGCCAACGTTTCTCCTGGATTCTTCCGAGTATGATCACGGCAGTGGTTCGGAGTAG
>JANJGK010005215.1:40000-49609 GCA_039081455.1 Macrobrachium rosenbergii
AGTGTGGGTGTTGGGGAGGGAGAGAGCGTGGGTATTGGGGAGGGAGAGAGTGTGGGTGTTGGGGAGGGAAAGAGGGTGTGTGTTGGAGAAGGAGAAGCACGTGCCCCTTGTTCAGCCACTGACTGAGAGACCTTTAATGTTAGGAAAACAAGTGAGATAAGGAAAAAATTTATACATTCCACGAAGGTGAAACTCATGAAAGTGACAGCATTCTGATGTTGTGAAAAAAGGTTAGAAAAACTTACAGAAAAAGTTGTGTGTAACAAATCGAAGTGCAATTCAAAGTGCAAAGTTGATTTAAAAAAAGTAGGTTGTGAGGTAGAGGTGGTTGTAAAATGTATGAAATGTGAAAGAATGATGTATGAAGATAAGCCTCAGACTGTAATAGTTCCAGACTAAAGGGTAGTTTTGACTGACACTAATATGAGAATGGTTCTGCCAAGCCTGTTGGATATGATGTTGGATGCACGGGGCTAGAAAGACAAACTGGTATCTTAAGGGCTTACCAACACTAACTTCGTGTTTGGAAAGTATCGGAACGCGATTTGTGCTGCTGTGTGTGATAAATATAATGCCTTGAAAGATGCTGCCATAAAAGGAGTATTCAAATACTATAATGATTTAGGAGTGATGCCAGATGAAAATGGGGTAATTGAAGTTGATGTCAGCTTCGATGCAACTTGGATGACACGAGGTCACAAGTCAAAATTTGTCGTTGTATTTGTGGTAGAGGTGGACACTGGGACAGTACTGGATTTCGAAGTGTTGTGTTTTTATTGTCATAGCTGCACTGTTTTTTCAACTAAGCTAAAAGCAGGGAAAATCTCCAAAGAACAGTATGAAGCTAAGATCGAGAAAAACAAAGATGGAAATCGTTGCAAGATAAATTAACCTGGCTCCTCTGGTGGAATGGACGCCCATGCTGAACTTGTAATGTGACAAAGATCGGGGTAATTCTAAGCCGGCTGTCCGCGGTGAGCTAGACTATGGCAATTGACGTTTTCCTATGTTATTTTACTTCCTTTACAAGAATTTAAAGTAATATTTTGTCGGCCGGCTGTAACTAAGCTGTCATTGACCTTTGAAGACTACGCGACTTGAATTGCCTAACTCAGGGTAGGTCTAAGCCAGCATTCCGCGGCAAACCCCCCACCCCTCCATAGCTAATACGGCAAAATTGTAACCAGTAAACACCCCTAAAAATACCAACATAACTCCCCTAGAGGTGTTTACTGGTTACAATTTTGCCGTATTAGCTATGGAGGTGGGGGGGCGAGCTTGCCGCGGAATGCCGGCTTAGACCTACCCTGCGTTAGGTAATTCAAGTCGTGTAGTCTTCAAAGGTCAATCACAGTTTAGTTACAACCGGGCGACAAAATATTACTTTAAATTCTTGTATAAAGGAAGTAAAATAACAGAAAAACGTCAATTGCTATAGTCTAGCTCACCGCGGACAGCCGGCTTAGAATTACCAAGATCGGAAGCAGTGAATAAAATGAGATATAAAAGTATGGTGAGTGATGGTGATTCGTGTACTTACAATTCATTGGTAAAGTTAAATGATGGATCTGGGCCCCATGGTTCCAAATGCCCAGTCATAAAACTAGAATGTGTCAATCATGTTGCAAAAAGCTTAGGAGTGAGTCCAGTAAGGCGACATTTGTTGGCTTACCCAAAGTTGAGTTTGCAGCAAGAGTTACTGCCATCCAGCATACCTTTGGTTATGGAAATGAACTTGTACTAAGTCAGCTTGGTCTTGGACAAACTGCTGAAGGGAAAAAGGTACAAGAACATTTTGAAAACAAAGACAAAGCCATGGTTCCCAACCACCTAAAAAGAAGAGGAAAACAGGAGGACCTGAAAAGAATTCTGTGCCAGGAGGACTAGGCAGTAAACCTGGCAACAACGAGTCTGTGGCGCCAGATAAGACCCTAAAATATATATATATATATATATATATATATATATATATATATATATATATATATATATATATATATATATATATATATATATAAATTTCTGACTCACGTCGGGATCGAACCCAGGTCTCTCAGGTGGAAAGCAAGGGCGTTACCCACTGGGCCATACAAGTCTAAAAGAAGTCGGAACCTGAGAGCAACTGCACCCAAGGAATTACCTGGGCAAGCTAACTGCTTGCATACCAGCGAGTTTTCCCCAACTTCCCGACTCAGCAATGACCCAATGGACAACATTTCATTCGAATTATCCCTTCTGAGTGAATAAGATAGAAATCATCAACACACAATCACGTGTGGAACAGAAATAAATTTCTGACTCACGTCGGGATCGAACCCAGGTCTCTCAGGTGGAAAGCAAGGGCGTTACCCACTGGGCCATACAAGTCTAAAAGAAGTCGGAACCTGAGAGCAACTGCACCCAAGGAATTACCTGGGCAAGCTAACTGCTTGCATACCAGCGAGTTTTCCCCAACTTCCCGACTCAGCAATGACCCAATGGACAACATTTCATTCGAATTATCCCTTCTGAGTGAATAAGATAGAAATCATCAACACACAATCACGTGTGGAACAGAAATAAATTTCTGACTCACGTCGGGATCGAACCCAGGTCTCTCAGGTGGAAAGCAAGGGCGTTACCCACTGGGCCATACAAGTCTAAAAGAAGTCGGAACCTGAGAGCAACTGCACCCAAGGAATTACCTGGGCAAGCTAACTGCTTGCATACCAGCGAGTTTTCCCCAACTTCCCGACTCAGCAATGACCCAATGGACAACATTTCATTCGAATTATCCCTTCTGAGTGAATAAGATAGAAATCATCAACACACAATCACGTGTGGAACAGAAATAAATTTCTGACTCACGTCGGGATCGAACCCAGGTCTCTCAGGTGGAAAGCAAGGGCGTTACCCACTGGGCCATACAAGTCTAAAAGAAGTCGGAACCTGAGAGCAACTGCACCCAAGGAATTACCTGGGCAAGCTAACTGCTTGCATACCAGCGAGTTTTCCCCAACTTCCCGACTCAGCAATGACCCAATGGACAACATTTCATTCGAATTATCCCTTCTGAGTGAATAAGATAGAAATCATCAACACACAATCACGTGTGGAACAGAAATAAATTTCTGACTCACGTCGGGATCGAACCCAGGTCTCTCAGGTGGAAAGCAAGGGCGTTACCCACTGGGCCATACAAGTCTAAAAGAAGTCGGAACCTGAGAGCAACTGCACCCAAGGAATTACCTGGGCAAGCTAACTGCTTGCATACCAGCGAGTTTTCCCCAACTTCCCGACTCAGCAATGACCCAATGGACAACATTTCATTCGAATTATCCCTTCTGAGTGAATAAGATAGAAATCATCAACACACAGGTAATTCCTTGGGTGTAGTTGCTCTCAGGTTCCGACTTCTTTTAGACTTGTATGGCCCAGTGGGTAACGCCCTTGCTTTCCACCTGAGAGACCTGGGTTCGATCCCGACGTGAGTCAGAAATTTATTTCTGTTCCACACGTGATTGTGTGTTGATGATTTCTATCTTATTCACTCAGAAGGATAATTCGAATGAAATGTTGTCCATTGGGTCATGCTGAGTCGGGAAGTTGGGGAAAACTCGCTGGTATGCAAGCAGTTAGCTTGCCCAGGTAATTCCTTGGGTGCAGTTGCTCTCAGGTTCCGACTTCTTTTAGACTTGTATGGCCCAGTGGGTAACGCCCTTGCTTTCCACCTGAGAGACCTGGGTTCGATCCCGACGTGAGTCAGAAATTTATTTCTGTTCCACACGTGATTGTGTGTTGATGATTTCTATCTATTCACTCAGAAGGGATAATTCGAATGAAATGTTGTCCATTGGGTCATTGCTGAGTCGGGAAGTTGGGGAAAACTCGCTGGTATGCAAGCAGTTAGCTTGCCCAGGTAATTCCTTGGGTGCAGTTGCTCTCAGGTTCCGACTTCTTTTAGACTTGTATGGCCCAGTGGGTAACGCCCTTGCTTTCCACCTGAGAGACCTGGGTTCGATCCCGACGTGAGTCAGAAATTTATTTCTGTTCCACACGTGATTGTGTGTTGATGATTTCTATCTTATTCACTCAGAAGGGATAATTCGAATGAAATGTTGTCTATTGGGTCATTGCTGAGTCGGGAAGTTGGGGGAAAACTCGCTGGTATGCAAGCAGTTAGCTTGCCCAGGTAATTCCTTGGGTGCAGTTGCTCTCAGGTTCCGACTTCTTTTAGACTTGTATGGCCCAGTGGGTAACGCCCTTGCTTTCCACCTGAGAGACCTGGGTTCGATCCCGACGTGAGTCAGAAATTTATTTCTGTTCCACACGTGATTGTGTGTTGATGATTTCTATCTTATTCACTCAGAAGGGATAATTCGAATGAAATGTTGTCCATTGGGTCATTGCTGAGTCGGGAAGTTGGGGAAAACTCGCTGGTATGCAAGCAGTTAGCTTGCCCAGGTAATTCCTTGGGTGCAGTTGCTCTCAGGTTCCGACTTCTTTTAGACTTGTATGGCCCAGTGGTAACGCCCTTGCTTTCCACCTGAGAGACCTGGTTCGATCCCGACGTGAGTCAGAAATTTATTTCTGTTCCACACGTGATTGTGTGTTGATGATTTCTATATATATATATATATATATATATATATATATAAATATATATATATATATACTATATATATATATATATATATATATATATATATATATATATATATATATATATATAATATATATATATATATATATATATATATATATATATATATATATATATATATAATATATTATATAATATATATATATATATATATATATATATATATAATATATATATATATATATATATATATATATATATATATATATAATATATATATATATATATATATATATATATATATATATATATATATATATATATATATATATATATATATATATATATATATATATATATATAATATATATATATATATATATATATATATATATATATTATATATATATATATATATATATATATATATATATATATATATATATATATATATATATATACACACATACATGCATACATACATACATACACACACACACACACACACACTCACATATATATATATATATATATATATATATATATATATATATATATATATATACATATTGTCATGTAGTGATTAAGCACCTGGTTATTACACAAATATTAAGACCAAAAGGTTACCTCACTTCGACCAGATACTTGAAACCTCATAACAAAATATTAAGACTGAATATTCTGAAGGTACAGTGATCCCATAAAACTTACTTATCACTTGAGAAAATCAATCTAACTTATCAAGTTATGGGGTGAGGTAACAGCTAACAAGCTATAAACAGACTAGTGGAAAATGGGCATCACTTCAGCAAACACTATAACGGTTCCCTGGTTCTGTTTCACCTAGGATATTTCAAAATACATTCCCTGGATACTTCATACAGCACTTAGTTTCGCACGCGCGAGAAAAACAACACTTACAACATTATCACCTTAATACCCACTAACCCATAAAGAAAAAATTCTCAAACCACCAATTATCACCTCTGGTAACGACCGGTAACAGCCCACGCCCCCCTCTCCCGCTCAGCTGATCATCAGTTGTTTTCTCGCGCTCGTCGAGAGAGGTTCTCTCGGCTTCGCTTCACTTTCAACAGTAGGATTTCCTTATTCCTGTTTTGTCACCTGCTTCTTATTCCCAATATGGATTCCGAAGGATTATCGTCACAGGACTTTGACAAGTGTGACTCCAGACACAGCTGTAAAAATTGCAAGACTCGGATGAGTAGCCTGTCTAATGATAGACATTCTATTTGTAATTGTTGTAGAGGGGGCCATTGTACGGAGAGTAAGAAATGTGCCGATTGTGAACAATGGTCATCTGATGAGTTTGCCTGATATGTCAAACATCAAAATCTCTAGTACAAAAACGAAAATCTAAAGCTAAGACAGCTGCTATTCAAGGGGTTATCGAGGAGCCCTTAACCGAACCTTCTTCGGGTAATAGCAATAATGTTGTAAATGTTGCAGATGCTTCCGGTGAGCACCTGTCAAAATCTGATATAATTGATCTTTTTGATAAATCAGTCAGTCAATTTTCTGCACCTTAGGTGGAGAGAGAAAACGACAGAATGATTATAGACAGAGTTAACTCAGGTACAGTTGTGTAGAGGAGGTTTGGGTATGTAACTGGGGGACTAGTTGTTTGATAAACAATGACTCAAGTATTGGCAATTCGAGAGAATTTGCTGTTTGGCCTATTATGCTGAAGTCATTTCTTTCAATATGGGTTTTGCAGATTTTAGAATGAGCTCTGATATTAGAATGTTCTGGATTGGAGAGCCTACAACCAGTACGAAAACTTATTCCCCGATGGGAGTCGATTCTGACCCTCAGTAACCTCCTCGTGGATCCGACATATGTCCCAGAGTTACACTTAGGGCAAGTATATTATACACCACGTTAGAGGATAAAAAAGGGCTTAAATCGATCCTTGTAGTTAAAAAACGAACCCTATTGTTAGAGGATTTTTGGGAATTAATTTTAAATTAATCGCACCATAATGCTTGTGGATAATTTGCATAAATCGTTTTCTGAAAGAGTCATCGTGTGAAAAGGGAAATTTGGCGTAAAAATTTAATTTAGGTACTGTTGGAGGTTTTGTGACGTTAGTGAATTGTTTATTAAGAAAAATTCGAAGCTGTTTAAAAAATAAAGTTTGCGGAAAGCAGTTACTCATAAAATATTCTAAGAGGAAATGAATTTCCTGATGAAAGGAATGCCAGTTCGAAGTAATGAAAAACGCCCTGTGGAGGAGAGTAAAATAGAATTAAGTTTAAAATTATAAAAACAAGAGCTGTAATAATTACATCCTAAACCAGTAAACGTCTTCTTCTAAAAACAGAAGTATTGTAGGCCTCTCCAATCCAGAACATTCTAATATCAGAGCTCATTCTAAAATCTGCAAAACCCATATTGAAAGAAATGACTTCAGCATAATAGGCCAAACAGCAAATCCTCTCGAATTGCCAATACTTGAGTCATTGTTTATCAAACAACTAGTCCCCCAGTTAAATACCCAAACCTCCTCTACACTACTGTACCTGAGTTAACTCTGTCTATAATCATTCTGGCGTTTTCTCTCTCCACCTAAGGTTGGTTAGCGGTTTTTTGTTCTGTGTTATTTTTAGCTGTATTGTGGTTGGTGAATCTTATTTTCAATGTTTCTATTTTTCTTATGATTTTAAAGCTTTTACAGTAACTTTTTAAGTATTCTGTTCATTATTCAACAGATCCCTGAAGATGTAATAGAGAAATTATTACGAAACGTTGGGAATAAAGAAATATGTTAGAGTTAACTGGTTTCCCTGGTCCACCCTCACACTGATGTGCCCTGCTGGTCGTCGCCTATCTTGCTTTTGATATTTTACCGGACTACTAACTGGAAACTGTTGCCGCTGACCTTCTGCTTTTTAATATGGATCTTCAAAGCTTTTTTTATGTATTTCTCTTCCTACTTCAAGTTAGATCAAGAGGATTTAACCATCTCCATCAACTTATACGCCGTAGATATGGAGCAGATTTACTGGGAAAATGTCGTGACATTGAGAGAAAGTACAAGAAATTGGAAAAAGCGAAACTTGATCTGGAATTTTTACAGTATTGTCAATGTAACGGATTGTCCCGAATTTTGTTAAGTTTAAGTTGTATAAGTCTTCTCTATACCACTCACATTTTTACAAAGAAGCTACAAACCCTCTGTTGAATATGGAAATTTGTAATAAGCAAAAAGCAATTGATAAACATAACGACCTTGTTTCAAAGATGAAGGTTGTGGAAGTGTTCAATTCTCTTTCTTTTATAGACAGTTTTATTTTTAGGAAGCTTTTTACCAAAACTCTAAATGATTTTATTTTACTCCTACAGGAAAGGCATTTTCGAAAATTGAGAGGTTTGGCTATTATTATTCCAAAATTTGCTAAAGATAGAGTAACTGTATTTAACTTCTCAAAACATGTGTTATCGAAACGCGAAGAGTTCTTATTATCTCTAGGTTTGGAGTTTTGCCTACCAAATTTTAGACCTAATTATATTAAGTTTTTCCTCCCCATAGAGTCGATTTTCCATAGGTTAATTGCATTACCGTTTAATGTAAACAAGAGCGATCTTCAGAAACAGCTCTTCGAACTGTCCCAGGGTGCATTTAGGAAACTGAAAACGCGCTGGACACCGTTTTTTAAAAAAAGAAGATCATAACACCCTTAAGCAACTGGCAAGTAGAAAAGATTTGGTTATTACCAGACCCGACAAAGGAAAAGGAATTGTCCTATTAGATAAAACTGATTACAATGAAAAAATGTTAACTATCTTAAGAGACCAAAGTAAGTTCACAGAAATTGGAACACCTGATTTTCATAATATCGTTATTATTGAGGATAAAATTAATAGATTTTTACGTTCTTTAAAAAAGATAAAATCATTGATGAGAATACATACCAGGATTTGTTTGTCACAGGATCATCGTTTGGGGTCCTATACGGTCTTCCAAAAATACATAAACCTAATTTACCCATGAGACCTATTTTAGCATCCTATAATACACCCAACTATAAATTGGCGAAATATCTAGTACCTCTGTTGGAACCTTTGACTAGAAATAATTTTACTCTTAGTAATTCATATACTTTTAAGGAAAAAATTTTACCACAAGACGCGGATCTTAAAATGGCCAGTTTAGATGTAGAATCGCTTTTTTACTAATGTTCCTGTGGAGGAAACTATCGATATTATCTTAAGTAAACTTTTTCCTGAACCAGATGCTGTTTTTAACAGTTTTAGTCGAACATCTTTTAAGACTTTTTTAGAGCTGGCAGTGCGGGACACTGCCTTTATTTTCGATGGCAAGCTTTTTAAACAAACCGACGGTGTAGCCATGGGTTCCCCTTTGGGTCCAACTTTTGCCAACATCTTCATGTGCTCGCTGGAAGAGCGCATGTTGATGAATGCCCACTCAGGTTTCACCCGCTTTTTTATGTTAGGTATATTGATGACACCTTCGTCCTATTTAAAAATGACTTTGATATTGACTCTTTTTTAACATATGTCAATTCTAAGCATAACAACATTAAATTTACTGTGGAAAAAGAAGTGAACAATCAATTGCCTTTTTAGACGTTCTTGTCACCAGAAGTGATGGTTCTTTTAATACTTCTGTTTTTAGGAAGAAGACGTTTACTGGTTTAGGATGTAATTATTACAGCTCTTGTTTTTATCATTTTAAACTTAATTCTATTTTTACTCTCCTCCACCGGGCGTTTTTCATTACTTCGAACTGGCATTCCTTTCATCAGGAAATTCATTTCCTCTTAGAATATTTTATGAGTAACTGCTTTCCGCAAACTTTATTTTTTAAACAGCTTCGAATTTTTCTTAATAAACAATTCACTAACGTCACAAAACCTCCAACAGTACCTAAATTAAATTTTTACGCCAAATTTCCCTTTTCACACGATGACTCTTTCAGAAAACGATTTATGCAAATTATCCACAAGCATTATGGTGCGATTAATTTAAAATTAATTCCAAAA
>JANJGK010005216.1:0-49595 GCA_039081455.1 Macrobrachium rosenbergii
CTGCTTCTAACCAACCCAAATTGGATTTAGCCTCATCCCATCATAGTTCCATATTTCCCTTTGCTCTTTTTCATTCTCTCCACGCATGGACCTTCATTTCTGATCTAACTCGAGGTGAAAATTGATATTCTAATGAGACTGAACAGAATCATCGCTTTCTATCTCAATTTCAGTTCCTTCCTGGCAAGTTTCAGCCTCAATACAGAGTTTAAAACACATTCTTTTTTGTAATTTTAACAACCAAAGTGTCATCTTAACTCTTCGATTTCTTCACGCTTATTGGATATGCTTGTCTCTACAAAGCCTCAGTTTTTAGATAAAGACCCTATGAGGACATTCTGGCTTCCTGAGCAGGATTCGAACCCACATTTGCTTTATCAGAATGAAGCCCTGTTAACCCACCTGATTTCAGATTTACCAGATAACTAGAACAGAAAATCTCCAAGAATTCACGTGATTGTGAGTGAGGACATTTCTATCACCTGCCCATCTTCTTCTTCTTCTCCTTCTTCTTCATTCACACTACTACCCATAAGCTATGGGGTCGGTTGCCTTGATGCTTCTTCTCCATGTACTTTCTGTCAAAGGCATCTTCCTCTGCTAGATCCTTCTCCAAATCCTCCCTCACTTTATCAAGCCATCTGATCCTTCTCCCTCTCTGGACCTTCTACCCCTAATAACAGATTCACCCCAAGCCTTCTTCAGACCTTCCTACTCTCTGATTCTCACTAAATGTCAAAACCACCTCAGTCTTGTACTTCACCTAGAACATTTGACTCTTAAACTGACTCAAACAAAATAAATTTTATTCATATTCCGAACCGATATATATTGAAATCTCTGCACTCTGAGGTCAAAATTAATTTGTGTCTGAGTAAACATTTTCGGAAACAGTAATGAACATTAATCAAACGGAATCTACAATGAAATACATTCGCCTCCACGGAAGTTTAACAGACCAGAAATAACAAACGGTGGCCTTTGCTTCTAATATTCGTTTAATATACACAAACCATCAGGGACGGATATTAGGTGACATTTTATACAGTGGCTCAACACTGAATATTCCCAATGTTAGTCGCCAGTGGAAATATTCCACTGAATATTCACTCTCTCTCTCTTTTCCTGATAGCAGTGGCGAATGACGGTTAGATCTGTTTATTAAAAGGGGTTAGATTTTGCAGGAATTATATTCTTTCATCTTTACCGTTACTATCTAGAGATTGTTATTAACAAGTAGCGAGGGTTGAGGGATCATTCTTCAGCTAAAGGAAAACAGGCTCGCCTTCACGTCACTGCAAAGGATATTATCAAAATTCAAGGCTTTATGTCAAAGTCTCTATAACGAAATACAATGTTCTGGTTTGATCGTTGACAGGGTCATTTCAGAAACCTTACAATTTCTTATAGTTCTCTCAGGATATATGAGCTAGACCCACTTCGCCTGACGTTCCATCAAGGCAGAAGAAAAGGAATCCTTTTCCTCTCCTCTGCTTGAAGGATATGAAGGATAAGGACTATGGAAGCGAAGGTTATAGGTTGTCTCAAGTTTCTTTCAAGGACTGGAAGGACTTGATTATCTCCTGACCTTTGGCCACTCGAACTAAACTCTCGATATAAAAAAAAAAGGAAAAATAATAAAAAACGAAAGCAAGTTCTACGAATGCAAAACTTTTGCGCTCACTGTTTGTAATCTTGTTGAAAAAAGACAAATAAAAACAATAATAATAATGAAAGCAATATTTACGAAGAAAATAAAACACTTCTTGCCAATAAGTTGAAAAAAAGAGACTGACAAAAGGAAAATGAAAAAAAATAAAAATAAAAGCAATGTAGACGAAGGAATCAAAACTTTCCTTTCCTGTTTTTGTAAACTTATGCAACTCGAAAAAAGACTGATAAGAGATCTCAATAGAAATTTATTATTAAACATACATCAATAAATTTCTGACTCGCATCGGGATAGAACCCCAGTCTCTCAAATGGCAGGCCAGGGCGCTACCAACTGGACAACATAAGTCACAAAGGAAACTGGAACTTAAATACGTCTGTACCTGAGGTTTTTCCTGGTCAGGTTTCTGAATGCTAATATTCCAGCTAATTTTACCCAACTTCCCGACCCACCAGTGACCCAGTTGATAGCATTTCATCCGGAAAAAACTTATCTCCAATGATGTACAAACTATATTCTTTAAACAAAAATCCCATTTTTAATCTTTTTATCTTAAAACAGTTTTTTCTCTAACCACTAGCGTTTTTGCAGTTTTTTTAAAGCAAAAATCCCATTTTAATTTTTTCCATTCAACCTTAAGACTTGCACAGTCCCCCATAATGCAACCACGCAGTTTTGTAGAAACCTCAGAATAATTGGCCACACAATTTTTCTCCAGCATAATAGAAATTAGCAATGAAATATGACAAAAGCAATGTGCAAGAGCTACATTTTTTTTTTACATGACAATATTATCATCATCCCATGTTTTCCCAAGAAAGGTGGTTTGCTGCACTCAGTGCAGTGCCATGAAATTCATCTTGTGAGAAATTTCCCTCGTGATGACTATCCAAGTTGTCGACATCATAAGTGACAAAACATTGGATCGAAGATTGGTTGGTAGCACCAGCCCATCTTCAGCATATCTCTTGCATGCTGGTCATGCAACTGACTGCTTGACCTCCATGACAGACACGGGTATGGGTATAGGACACCGAGGCCAAGATCATGGGTTTTCTCAATCTGTTTCTTCATTCGAGCATCACCATGCATTTTAAGACCTTGGTAAAGAGGGAAGGGCATTTCGCGCTCTTTACCATGACGTATGGTGTCTGATTTACTAGCATGGTGTGTTGCACTATATGTGTTGTATATTAAAAGTTGGGATATTGTACTAGCAATCTTTGCCCTTCCAAATGTGTGTTCAGTTATCAAAATTTTCTTGGTCTTGTTGAATGGATGGTCCCTGGAGAACAACGTTTATGAAACTGTGCAGCTCTTTTGGGAAAGGGGATGTCTGTCAAGCAGTTTGTGGAGAAACATCCACTGAAGGCTTTTGGCTTCTGGAGACAAAGCCTGTGCAAAATCACTGTTGCCCGCATCAGTAACAGGGCATCACCTTGATCAATATTGTATACAGTAGGATGGGCAGTTGTTCACCAACCGTGGTCTTCTTAGACAAATATACTACCTTCCCTTGTGAAAATGAGACCCATTCAGGAGAAGGCTGAGGTGTGCTTTGAACCTGGTGGAATGTGGCACTCTGATATCATTACGTACATGGTTGCCCCATCAATGTGCGATACATTTCTCGAAGAGTTAATAATTTCACTGATTGTGAATCTTCAACAAATGCCACAATTTGAGCACAGACAATTGGATCGAACTGAGGTGGAGTAGGGCTTGCCCAGTCAGCCGTCCAAATAACAAAAAAATTTTACTCGACTCTGCCCAACTTTTGAGATTGTAATCGACATTGTCAGTAGCTACTTTATGCAAACTGTCCTGATTTTCTCCCTCACAGATAACACACAACCTTACATCACGACCTGAAGGGTCAGATTTTCCAGCTGTCCTCATTTTTTTTTTTTTTTTTTGAGAACTCTGTGCACCTGTTTCTTGATTTTGGTGCAACCGCTTAACACGAGAGCTGCTACAGTAACTCCTACATAAAGAAAAAAAGATGAAAGAAGCTTCAACTTGATGGATAGCTAGTCAGAGTGCTGCATGATGTCTTCACTCGACCACTGCTGAAGAAAAAGTGTTGGCTTCATGCAGGGCAGAGGGGTTTCCCTCCACTCACCTGCCTACCTCCAATTGAATACTGTTGCCAAGTTTTGACGACCATTTCCAGGTAGTCCTGAGGAAACTCCTACATACATGGTGATGGTTGCATTTTGTAGCAACAAATAACATTTTGAAAGTGGAAGGTTTATCAGTGGACTGTTCTGTTTTCATCATTACCTGCACTTCTCATGCAGTTTGTTGGGACAGCATAACATGGGGCTTTACAATACAGTTGTTTGATTTATGCTTTTCATTACAGACTACAGGTAGAGGTACAATAACAACTGTGCATATTACTGCTCAACATTGCATGAGATACAGATCCAAGTTCAAAGTTGCAATAGATCCTAGTGTGGTCTTACATTTTGACAAAGGATTTCTTTCTAAATGGCTTTGCAAGGCCAATATCCACTGCTTATAATTTTGTAAAACAAGCTTTTTGCTGACAACAAATGTCTCACTCACCTCAAAGTTGGCAGAAATTAATTTGGGTTGTTACTTGACACACTTGAGACTTGGGTATTGAACAGCGCCGTGAATGTGGATAATGACAGTTTCTCCAGAAAAGAACAATGATAATGAAAAATGCACATGATTTTGAAACATTTTATTGAACATTCTATAAAAATATTTTTATGAAAATTCCTAAGTGTACTATTATCAAAACATGAGGCATTAAATTAATTAACACTTATCATAATGAAAGAGTGTGCATACACAGAATACCTTAAATGTTCTATGTTGAATACAAATTGGCCTTTAATTCTTTATTCTGCCTCACTTTCCGAAACTTCATTCAAGTCTCAGAAGCAGGTCACATCCCCTTTAGACCTCTCAGCTTTCACAGAAGTTTGTGGTCATAAAGCTGCATTATCTTATATCACTGTTTTCAAGCATACCCTTTGGTCACCTAGGAACACTTAATGTACATTTTAACCTATATTTCTCTTAAATTCTAGTCCATCTTAACCAAGAGTTTAAAAACAAAAACACACTCAACAAGTTTCTTGCCATTTCAGTGTTCGTTGCACTTATGCCATTTGGCCCACCAGAGTCCCCATACTGACCATCTTCTCCAGATCAATTTCTTGGCTGCTATTCTCACAACAGAAAGAAAGCAGAACCTTCAGTCTATTACCCTTCAGATAATCACCATGGAAACAAATGACATTTTTATAATAAAATCAAGTTTTATATATACTTACCAAGTAATTACTTAACTAACGATTATGCTCGCACTGCATCCTAAATTCAAAATTTGCAAGGGGGGGGGGGTGACAGGTCCCACCCACTGCAACAGGGGGCACAGGAGCAACTAACCACCAGCGGCGTCATTCTATTTTATTGCCACACAGTTCATGAGAAAAGGGGAGGGGGGAGGGCTCTGATTCAGTAATTACTTGGTAAGTATATATAAAACTTAATTTTATTATAAAAACGTCATTTTTATATAAGTAACTTACCAAGTAATTACTTAGCTGAATCCCACATTGCAAGGGGGTTAGAATGAATAGACTGACCTATCCAAAAAACATTAAGGGAGTAATGACTTGAACAGGAAAGAATGGCTAGCCTTGCAACAATGCCAGCCACTGCTAAGAGTCCAAGGGTACTGCAGTTTTCAAAAACTGTCTCCAATTCTTTCAAACAATGAGATGCGAAGATCGACTTGCACCTCCAAAAGGCCGACTGAAGAATAGACGAGATGGATAAATTGTGCTTGAATGAGAGAGGTAGCCACTGCTCTAACTTCACAAGCTTTAACTTTAAACAAGGGAAAAGAGTCTTCCTGAATCCAGGAATGAGCTTCAGAAATCAGGTCTCTAATAAAGAATGACAGAGCATGCTCTGAAAGGGGACGAGAAGGATTCTTGACAGAACAACAAAGGTTACTAGCAGGTCCTCCGATCTTCTCGGTCCTATGTAGAGAGTACCTCAGGGCTCTTGACTGGGCAAAGAACCCTCTCCTCTTCATCTGGGCCAAGGATATTCATTAAATTCTTAATATGGAAGGAGCGAGGTCAAGGCTTAGAAGATTCCTCATTCTTGGCTAAGAAGCCTAAGGTAAAAGAGCACACTGCATCTCCCTGGGAGAAGCCTACTCTCTTGTCCATCGCGTGCAGCTCACTGACACGTTTGGCTGTAGCCAGGGCTACTAACAAGACGGTCTTCTGTGTAAGGTTCTTGAGGGAAGCAGAACTGAGTGGCTCAAAAGGGCGGCTCGTAAGCCACTTAAGGACAACATCCAAGTTCCAAGACACTAAATTGGACTACTTCTGCTTGGAAGTGTCGACAGACTTAATGAGGTCATTAAGATCTTGGTTAGAAGAAAGATCCATACCTCTGTGTTTAAACAGAGGTAAGCACTGCTCGGTATCCTTTGATGGTGGATGAGGAAAGACTTCTAGAGGTCCTTGGATAAAGGTAAAAGTCCGCAATTTGAGTTAAAGATGTCTCAGAAGATGAAATGTAATGTCTGGTGCACCACTGACGAAACTGTCCACTTTGACTGGCAGACATTGCAAGCAGATTGTCGTCTGCACTTTGCAATAGCTTCCGCAGCTGCTCCTGAAAAACATTTCGCTCTGATGAGTTTCCTGACAGTCTGAAGCCTGTCAGAGCGAGAATGGACAACCCTTGGTGGTATCTCTTGAAGTGAGGTTGTTTGAGTAGCCACAGTCTTTGGGGAAGCAGTCTCAGGAAGTCTACCAGAAGACAAAGAAGGTCTGGGAACCACTCCTTCTTGGGCAAGAATGGCACTACGAGAGTCGAAGAAGTGTTGCAAAGTGACACGAACTTGCTGAGGACTTTCCTCACCAAGCTGAAGGGCAGGAAGGCGTAAAGATCCAAACCCGACGTGTCTATGAGCATGGCGTCCGTCAGTTCATGCCAAGGGATCCAGGGCTGGGGGGCAGAAGAAACGAAGGTGATTGTTTCTAGAGATAGCAGACAGGTATATGGATGGTTTGCCACACAATCTCCAAAGGTTGACACAGATCCTGTGATCCAAGGTCCACTCGGTAGGGAGGACCTGTTTCTGACGGCTCAACTCGTCCATCAAGACGTTTAATTTTCTCTGAATGAAATGAGTGACTAGCATCACTTGATTCTGGTGCGGCCTAAGTAGGTCCTTTGCAGTATGACAGAGGGAAAAAGAACAAGTACCTCCCTGTTTCTTGATATATGACAGTGTGGTGGTGTCTGCATGAGCAACAACTGTCTTGTTGTGAATTGAAGTTGCAAAATGAAGGAGTCCTAGATGAATGGCCGTCAGTTCTTTTACATTGATATGAAGATTTACTTCCAGGGACCACGTCCCGGAAACTTCTCGATTCCCTAGAGGGGCTCCCCAGCCTCGATCCAAAGTATCTGAGTAGAAGTCTGGGTCAGGGCTCGGAGGGGTGGAGAGATTTTCCTTGAGAAAGTTTTCCTTTGGCCAGCCACCATTGAAGGTCCAATTTTATCTCCTGAGTGATGGGAACCCGAAGTCCTTCGTGTCCCAGTAGGAGCCAGACTTCTCTTTTTTTGGGAGAAGTGGGAGCACAGGGGAACAGAACAATGGATCATCGAGGTGTTAAAGGAGGGCTACTGCATCCCGCTCTCGGAGAACCCTCCTTTAGTGTCCTCTCCCATCACCTTGACGGTCTACTCAAGAGACTCAGAGAAATATTTGGTCATTTCGAAGGAGGTATACTCTCTCCTTTTAAAGAGAGCTATAGAAGAAGTCCAGGACATTCACTCCCTGGTCTACAATCGGTTGAGTTTTGAGGTAGAATTGGAGAACTCTCGTGTGCAATCTGCCCAACTTAACGAGTCTTGATAGATAACAGAGTCCCTAGAAGGCACATCCACTGCAGCCTGAACATGACGATAGGGCGAGGAAACTGTCAATGGTCTTGAGGCAGTTTGCGATTCTCTTGAGGGATGGAAAAACTTGAAAAGTCCGAGAGTTGAGAATCATCTCCAAAATAAATAATCTCCAGTGCAGGGGGCTAACTGGGATTCATGGAGATTTAAAAGAATTTCTAGGTCTTGAGAAAGTTGAAGAGTTGTCTGAAGGTCCTTCAAGCACTTCTCTTTCGAAGGGGAACAGAGAAGCCAGTCGTCCAGGAACGGTCTCCAACTCCAACTCCCTGACGCCTTGGGAACTACAAACAAACGATTGTAGAAGACCAGGGAGCGAATGTTCTGGACTTCTTCTATAGCTCTCTTTAAAAGGAGAGAGTATACCACCTCCGAAATGGCCAAATATTTCTCTGAGTCTCTTGAGTAGACCGTCAAGGTGATGGGAGAAGACACTAAAGGAGGGTTCCCCGAGAACGGGATGCAGTAGCCCTCCTTTAACACCTCAATGATCCATTGTTCTGTTCCCCTGTGCTCCCACTTCTCCCAAAAAAAGAGAAGTCTGGCTCCTACTGGGGCACAAAGGACTTCGGGTTCACTTCTTGGAAGGCAGCTTGGAAGAGTTCTTCTTAAAAGGTCTTGAGCAGAAACAGAGATTGGGGCGAGGTCTAACTTGTGACTTGGGCTTATTCCCATGAAAGGGATACTGTTGTAGTGGAGATCTTCTTAAAAGGTCTTGAGTAGAAACAGAGATTGGGGCGAGGTCTACCTTGTGACTTGGGCTTATTCCCATGAAAGGGATGCTGCTGTAGTGGAGTGATCATCTTGGGGATGAACGACAAGGAAGAAGAGCTCTTGGGGCGTTTAGACGACTGTGCAAGGAGACCTTAGTTAAATTTCTTCTGAAGGTGAGAAGCCATCTCTTCTATGATTGACTGGGGGAAGAGGTGGGAAGAATCCAACAGAGAAAGCAACAAAGCGGACCTCTAAAGGAGCACCAAAGTTCTCTCTTCTTAAGAACTTCGAAGGTGTAAACAGTCGCGAGTTCTGAAAGTTGTCTCTGATAGCTTTGTCAGCACATGAAGAGTTCGTCCAAGCCCTTAAAATCCTCTATCTTCTTAGCAAGTACTCTGATCGTCAAATCCAAAAAACTAAGAACTTTGAAAACCTTGAAGAGGTTCTTAACAAGATGGTCTAATTCTGAAGAGGCGAATACTTTAACCGAAGCGAAGCCAATGAGGCTAGAGAAGTCCCCTTGAGAGGAGGCAGCGACTCCCAGAGAGGGAGCTTTCCCGGTAACATACGGCAGATATTTCCTCTTGATCACATGAGAGGGAGGTTGGGCAGAAGTCGCTTTGCCTTGCTCTCATTCACTGACAGCCAGTCTTCAATATCCCTCATGGCTTTCTCGGAGGAGGAAGAAAGCACCATCTTGGGAGGCTTCTCATAAGGAAGGTTGAAATAGGAGATGAAGGAGCAGCCGGGGCAGAGAAGGAAAGAAAACTCACCAGCAGGAATCGCAGAAGAGACGCATAAGCTGAGGGAGGAGAAGCATCTTGTTTGATCTCCTCTCTGGCTTCCGAAGAGACCGGAGAAAGGGACAAATCTTGAGGAGGTTTAGAAGACGGCACTTTCCTGATGAAGCTCAAGATCTCAGAAGTTGTTCCTTGATGGATGCCAACGAGGGGTCAGCTGGTTCTGAGATGGGAACTTGGCAGTTGTGAGAAGAAGACAGTTGATGAGAAGTAATCGGGTGTCTGGATGGTGGCTCTGGGTGCTTGGAGCCAACAGCTGGGCACACGGGAGCAGATGCTGGGTGTGTGGGAGCAAGAGCTGGGCGCGTGGGAGCAAGAGACGGGTGCGCAGGAGCAAGAGCTGGGTGCGTGGGAGCAAGAGCTGGGTGCGTGGGAGCAAGAGCTGGGTGCGTGGGAGTAAGAACTGGGTGCGTGAGAGCAAGAACTGGGTGCATGGGAGCAAGAGCTGGGTGTGTAGGAGCAAGAGCTGGGTGCGTGGGAGCAAGAGCTGGGTGCGTGGGAGCAGGAGCGTGGAGCACAGGGGCAGGAATAGGGCTCTCAGGCACTGGCGCTTCGAGATGAGATGAAATAGGAGAATCCCATGGGTGTGTAGGAAGTTGAACTGAGGTGAAAATCAAAGGATCCACATCGTAGCTGCAATATGGAAGTGAGTTGTCGAGGTTATCCCTGTAACTATTGATTGGCAACAGGGAAGCATGAGTTGAGTTGTCCAAGTGCCTTTTCAACGGCCGGGACGAATCCAGGAAGCGTCTATGACGCCCGCGGTTGGATTCTGAGTCTGAGCTAGAATACAAGCAGTGTACATCCACTTACATGCCTTTCCAGCTGCAGTAGGTCGAAGCCCGGGATCTAGCAACAGGCTTGACTGAGGGGGCAGCAACCTGTGGGCAAACCCTGCCAGCCTCCCTTGGACCTCCGGTATGTCTTCTCCCAGGTACAGGGGAGGGGAACAGTGACCTTTGTCTAGGAGCACCGATGGGACGGGAAGCCACCTCCTCCACAGACACTTCACTCAACACTTTATCTCTAACTTTGTGACAGAACACTTTTCCCATAAGCAGACATAGGGACGTCCCTATCTCCGACACACTGAACTCACTACCAGATTAATCTTCTTGTCAAATTTGGACTCCATTCTGGACTCCAGACTGGCTAAGGCATCGGGGTCAGAAGCACAGGAGCTAGGCACGTGCATATGTGGAGGAACAGAGGGAGGACTGATAACAGGAGAGAGAGAGAGAGAGAGAGAGAGAGAGAGAGAGAGAGAGAGAGAGAGAGAATGTCCAGGAGTAGAAGAAAGAGCTAGGCTAGAATCAGTCTTAGGTTTAGGGGAAGAATCCCTACTTGCAGACGCCCTACTTTTGGCTCGAGCAGTTGCCTCTCTAATCCTATTTTTCTCTAGTCTATTCAGATGGGATTCAAGCACATTCCATTTACATCATCCCAATCCTTGCACTCTGAACATGATTTCTCCCTCAAACACTCCTGCCCCCTACACTTAGTGCACATGGAATGTGCATCGTAACAAACCTTAGTAAGTCCAGTCTTACAGCCCTCGCTACAGCAATGACGACTGGAGGAGCTGGAATCTGTCATAATTACAGAAGAAAGAATCTAATGCAAAAAATTAATTAAAAAATGCAACAATTTGACGAACAAAAGAGGATAATCCTTGAATTCGGCAAGCAAGCATGAACCGGTGAATTAGGCATAATGCAAAAAATTAATTAAAAAATGCAACAATTTGACGAACAAAAGAGGATAATCCTTGAATTCGGCAAGCAAGCATGAACCGGTGAATTAGGCAGGGTTGTAGAGCACGATGTGCTGTCGGCAGTGCGGCAAAAAAAAAATGATGCCACTGGCGGTTAGTCGCTCCTACACCCCCGTTGCAGTGGGTGGGACCTGTTGCAACTGGCACATTACTGTAGATGAAGGCTTCTTTAAAAGGCTCAAGATGTTAAACACTTGTCAGGATGTGGCGCCAAACAAGGTGGCAAGTGTGGCAAATGAGTCTGGCGAGACTTCACAGGAGACGTAAGATGATCTGGTGCCAAACCATGGTCAGAGCGCTTGGCTCGGACAGCACGCTCACCTCCACTCGGGTGTTCAAAATCCACTAGGCGTTCGACTGCTATTGAATGTTCGAAACTCACGGTAGTATCATCGACAGGCTACTTTATGCCAGCTGACTGCCTGATGCCAGACAAGCGATCGCCTGCATAGGATGATCAGGCGCCAAATGGTGGTTGGAGCACTCAGCTCGGACAGCAAGCTCACCTCCACTCGTGTGCTCGTAATCCACTGCACCAAGTACGTCACTGTCAGTCGAGTGCTGCCGAACGTTTGAAACATATTGTAGTGCCACCACCTGGCTGCTTGATGCCAGCCAACCACCTGGTGCCAGACGAGCGATCACCCGCATAAGACGATCAGGTGCCAAACGGTGGTTGGAGAGCTCAGCTTGGAAAGCATGCTCACCTCCACTTGGGCGCTCGTAATCCACCGCATCAAGATACATCACTGGGAGTTCGACTGCTATCAAAGGTCGAAACATATGGCAGTATCATCAACTAGCTGCTTGACAGCAGCCGAACGCCGGGCACCAGAAGTGTGATCAGCCATAATACTGCCTCCCCTCACAAACTGCTCAGCCGACACTGAACGCACCCCAAACAGGCGCTTGGCTGATAATGGCTGATTGGCGCTCTTCTTAAACGAGGGTTGCAGTACAAGCCACTCGGGAGACATCAGGACATTTTCCTGCTCCCAGAAGCTGCAAAAAGGTTCAGAAATCTGTCCTAGATCTCTGGAATGCTTACACATAAACTGAGGATTGAGATGTCAGTCTCATCTTGCAGCCCTTGCTGCAATACCTAATACTACGAATACTCGAGTCTCACATATCCAGTCACAATTAAGGAAAAAAGCTGATCAGCACTACCAAAAACATGTACTCCACCAAATTCAGCAACATCCGTAAACGACCAGTGAAATCAAATCAAAACAAAAGCTACCCAGCGACCGATGTTCACTCAATGAGCAGCAGGAACGAATTGAATACCTGAGCCGGTTGTACCTATTCTTCCCCCAGTGGGCGGGGTCTGTTACCTACACCAAAACATTGTGAGCCCTGCCACAAGTAGGAACTAATAGCAATGTAATTACTTGGTAAGTTACTTATATAAAAGGTCAGATTTAATTGGCAACATTAGTCCTGGTTTGGAAAAAAACTCTACTGAAGCAACAATTGCATTACAGGGTCTTTGACAAAACTCTCTTCCAGATTAATAGCAAAATTTTTCCATAAAGGTTAAACTGTCATATGAGAAAATCCTCTTCATAATCATTTCCAGGAAAAGAATTGTTGTTATCTTGTGCATACAGTCAGACATGGTTTGATATTAATAGTTTTCCATAAAATTGCAACTGAGCTTCCACCAAAAGCTCATTTTTATCTTATGGACATAGCTTTCTATATTCCATATGACTTCTGTCCTGTGTGCGTAATAATAACACAGCTGGCCCCAAGCATACATACACAGGTAATATGTTCCAAGACCATTGTGCAACTCTGAAATGCTGCATGACTGCAAACCTCTTATGTAATAGAGTACAGTGCTATACACATGCTAATCATGCAAATAACCTGTGTATGCCCATATAAATCCAATTATAACTATTACGATAACATTATGAGTCATGTAATGTAGAAAATTATACAGTACAATGTTAAGAAAAAAAATTTTTTTTTTCGAGTAAATACAACCATGCAAGAGTGAAACCATGTAAAGTAACCTCCGTATATGGTGAGGGCCAACTATAATAATAATAATAATAATAATAATAATAATAATAATAATAATAATAATAATAATAATATTTGGGAAAGAGTCCTAATGTTTCATTAAAGATGGCTTTGTTTCAACAGAATTTCTTCTTTAATTGCACTTCTCAGTTTCTCTGATGACCGCCTTTTCTGTGGTGGGAAAGTCACCTAACAGTCGTCCTATGTTCATTTCATTCATCATACGGTATGGGCGCCCTGTCTTCATTTCATTCATCATAGGGTATTGTCATGGTCCCTTTCTCTCTCCAGGAAACCATAACACAAATTCCATTAAATTTAATCTCACAGGAATTTTTCCAGAAGATTTCAGGTTCATCATTTATGTCAATGAGGACTGGAGTGGACTGGTGGACAGAGAAACCTTTGAACAGGATGTAATCATCATGAGCTACTTCTGCTCAAATGAACAACTCATCAACATCATAAACAATCAATCTCCTGCTCAACACGAGTCATACTCGAACTCGTGTTCAATCATAATAGTGATACTTCAATAATTAATCAACATGAGCTCCTTCTGCTCAACACGAGTCATACTCGAACTCTTATTCCATCATAATAATGATACTTCAAAAATAAACAAAGATAAAAGGTATCCCCAGGAGTAATAACGGTAACCAAAAATCAATGGTATACCCTAACGTCGTAACCACAGATTCTCGAGGACGACCATCGCCACACTGCTGAATTATCGCCAATATCCTTTACCGTACGACCACCACAGCGCCGATGCGACAACAACCATGTTGCCAAAGAAGAAAATCTTCAAAATTGATGACCAAGGTTCAGTCACCACCATCCTCAGAACTGAATTGACGTCCTCATCACAGCAGTGTCCATCCACGTCATCACTGCAGAACCTTGAGGACTACCATTGCCACACTGCTGAGACATCACCGATCCTCCATCGAACTACTCCCACGGTGCCGATGGGACAACAGTGCTCGTTGCCACTGAAGAACATGTCTTCCTTTCCGATGATCAGTGCTCAGCCATTACCATCCTCGGGCAATAATAATTACCAACTGCAATTCATATTTCAAAAGTTGCTGCTGCTGCGTCCATTCCCAACTTGAGGTTGGTCGAGAACGGTCGATCCGCTTTCCAAATCCTGACTGACTACGAAGACAGAGTGAGAGCCAAACTTCACCTTGCCTCTGCACACGACACATAGGAGGGCAGACAGCCTAAACGAGGCCGTTTCAAATCAACAACTTCAAACACCTGAAGTACCTTACAGTATGGAAATTTTTAAGTAAATTTTCATTTGGCCAATGAAATTACACAAACAATCATACATAAATTAGAAATACTGCAAATTCTTAGAAGTAATATGTATTTTTCCTAGGTATAAACACATCTACAAGCATTCCTCAGCAAGAGTTGGAATCATTTGTTGAAACTTGGGAACAAGATTGTTAACTGGTTAAGGAGGAGCAGGCAGGGGGTTACCCCTCACCGACCATCACCAGTAACTTTTTCCTTCAGCCACAGAGTCAAGGTAGGATGGCCGTTAGCTCTACATCTTGTGTATCTAAGAGCTCTTGGATATCTTCCTCTTCAAGTTCTAAATCTAAACTTTTCCCAAGTGACACGATCTTTTTATTAATTTCCACAACTGCTCCATCCTTATCAAAACCTTTAAATGAGTTCACATACACTTAGCAGATTTTTCCAAATCACATTCATACAATGTTCAAAATGGCATTCAGAACATTGAATTCCTTCTAGAAAGTTCTGAGCTCTTTGTTCTTACTATTCGTAGCCTCAACAGCCTGAGCAAAGGTGTTCCGAAGATAATAGGCCTTGAACGTAGCCATGGCGCCCTGATCTATGGGTTGTATGATCTAGCAATTACCCTTCAACAATGATGATCTAAAGCAAAACATCCTTAAATTTAGCGGCCCCTTCGGCTTCAGCGCTTCTTGCTTCACCATTAATTTTCACACTAGGAAAATTATGGCGGGTTTTGAAAAGCTGAAACCAGCCATGACTTGCTACAAAGTCTTTGATGTGGGTATCATCATATTTCTTCTTTAGTTCCTCGAAAAACAACCCCACCTTTGTTTGAATGGTCGAGGCTGAGTGGCATATGCTTTTGCATCTGGTCCTCCATCCACATGACCAATAACTGGTCCATTTCTTCCAAAGGCCCTGATCTCTTCTTTGCTATAATTGTGGAATGAATTGAAGCAGATGACTTTACAGCATCCATTATCCATTTCTTGTTTTCAGTGATGGTGGATACAATCGAATGCGATAGATGCTCGTCTTGTGCTATGGGCGGCTGTCTTTCCCTCAGCATGCTGGTTGATAATTTTCATTTTTTGCTCTAAGGTGATGGAATGTCTCTTCTTTGTCACACCACCAGCAGGAGATTTACAATCATTGCATTTAATAACTCCTCTCTGGTGTGAACACTCATATGCCTTTCAAGATGAGTTTTCTGAGAAAATGCTTTCCCAGAGTCATTACATTTAAATGGTTTCTCTCCAGTGTGAACCCTCACATGACTTTTCTAAGAAAATGCTTCCCCACAGTCATTACATTTAAATGGCTTCTCTCCAGTGTGAACCCTCATATGACTTTTCTAAGAAAATGGTTCCCCACAGTCATTACATTTAAATGGCTTGTCTCCAGTGTGAACCCTCATATGACATTCAAGAGCAGTTTTCAGAGAACATACTTTCCCACAATCATTACGTTTAAATGGCTTCTCTCCAGTGTAAACCCTCATATGACTGTAAAGACTACTCCTCCAAGAAAATGCTTTCCCACAGTCATTACATTTAAATGGCTTCTCTCCAGTGTGAACCCTCATATGACATTCAAGAGCAGTTTTCCGAGAAAATACTTTCCCACAATCATTACATTTAAATGGCTTCTCTCCAGTGTGAACCCTCATATGACATTCAAGAGCAGTTTTCCGAGAAAATACTTTCCCACAATCATTACATTTAAATGGCTTCTCTCCAGTGTGAACCCTCATATGACATTCAAGAACAGTTTTCCGAGAAAATACTTTCCCACAATCATTACATTTAAATGGCTTCTCTCCAGTGTGAATCCTCATATGACTGTAAAGATTACTCCTCCAAGAAAATGCTTTCCCACAGTAATTACATTTAAATGGCTTCTCTCCAGTGTGAACCCTCAGATGACGTTCAAGAGGACCTTTCTCAGAAAATGCTTTTCCACAGTCATTACATTTAAATGGTTTCTCTCCAGTGTGAACCCTCATATGACGTTCAAGATTACCTTTCAGAGAAAATGCTTTCCCACAGTCACTACATTTAAATGGCTTCTCTCCAGTGTGAACCCTCATATGATATTCAAGAGGACCTTTCTGAGAAAATGCTTTTCCACAGTCATTACATTTAAATGGGTTCTCTCCAGTATGAACCCTCATATGATGTTCAAGATCACCTTTCTGAGAAAATGCCTTCCCACAGTCATTACAGTTAAATGGCTTCTCTGCAGTGTGAACCTTCATATGATTGTAAAGACTACTCTTCAGTGAAAATGCTTTCCCACAGTCATTACATTTAAATGGCTTCTGTCCAGTGTGAACCATCATATGATATTCAAGATGACTTTTCCAAAAAAATGCTTTCCCACAGTCATTACATTTAAATGGTTCCTCTCCAGTGTGAACCATCATATGATATTCAAGATGACCTTTCTGAGAAAATGCTTTCCCACAGTCATTACATTTAAATGGTTTCTCTCCAGTGTGAACCCTCATATGCCTGTAAAGATTACTCCTCCGAGAAAATGCTTTCCCACACTCATTACATTTAAATGGCTTCTCTCCAGTGTGAACCCTCATATGCCTGTTAAAAAGACCCCTCTGAGAAAATGCTTTCCCACAGTCATTACATTTAAATGGTTTCTTACTAGTATGATCCCTCCTATGACTTTCAAGATGAGCTTTCTGAGAAAATCCTTTCCCACAGTATTTACACTTGAATGGACTCCCCACAATGTGAGCCCTCATATGACTGTTAGGATGAGTTTTCTGAGAAAAAGCTTTCCCACTTCTAAGGCTTCTTTTCATGGTGAGTTTTAATATGCCTCAAGAGAATTTGTTTCTGGGAAAATGTTTTGCCACATTGGAACGGAATATGAAATTTAGGCTTGAAGCCAAGCACTGGAATCCGAGGGATTATTCAGTGCTATAGCTTTGTCACCTTCACAGAATCTGAACTGCTTCCCTCCAGTGTGAACTGACATTCAAGTTTTGAGGTGGTGTTTCCAACACTGTTCATTTGCAAAATTTCATATGCAAGTGGATCCTTTCTCATGTGAACAGCAGTAACTTTTCTGACAAGAGATTTTTCAGAATTTGCTTCAATTTTTCTAATTGAGGAAAGTGTATACTTATCATAGCTTTCAATGTGCTACATAACAAAAGCAGACTCTATGCTTCATATACCAGGACATTAAACTTGACAAGAATATCTGGTAACATAAACCAATGTATGTCTCCTTTCTCCCTCAGTCCTAAATTTCTTGCAAAAATCTCCAGAAAATTTCATAATCTTGATGGAAAGTTATGTCTGAAATGAGAAAATACAACACGATTAAAGAAAGCAATGATAGAAGTATGTCTAAGAAAATGAAAAAAGCAATTATTTACAGCCTCTTGCCCTTTTCCAGATATACAAATCAGAAGTCTAATAAAAAGTATTCTTTGGCACAATACTGACTTGAGCATTGAAGCCTGTTAGCATGGTACAGTCCAACCTCTTAAATCCGAGAACCTTGGGATGTGGCCACTGCCGGAAAACAGAAAATCCCGGGATAGAGAATCCTATGTAAACAGTCTTGCAAGCTAATTCCATATACAAATAGCCTAGTTGCCTACTACTTGGCTAAGTTCTGACACCACCTCTTATCATTTTACTACAAACATATTATATCTTTGGACTCTTTCTTCATACTGTATAATTTTCTTTAAAATAGTGTATTTTATATATAACACATTTAGCCTACATTCCCGAGTAAGCCTAACCTTAAGTCAACTAAAGTTTTTTTCAGAATCTGCAGAGCATTATCGGTGACTTTCATCTCCTAAATTTACTATCTTCATAATCGTAGTTATTAGTTTCTTCACCATTATTTTGATTGTAGAGGGTAATGAGATGACAAAAATAATGAATTTCAGCAATCACCTAGTGCATCTGACACTTCACCATCAAAAAAACTAAAGAAAGAACATCGCCACCTGTTGAGGAAAATGAACACTAAACATTCCTAATGGGAGGGGAAGGATAGAAAACCTTTTCTAGCACAGATACAGATTTATGCTTGCACTTCTTACCTCTAGCATCATCTGATCTCATGGGTGCCATATCGAATAGGTAAATATATTGTACAGCCATATAAAAGAAATGATCAAGACCATATCACCTGGTTCTTGGTTCTTAAGCACTCACTCCACAAACACAGGTGCAGAGCTTTTTTAACTTGATACAGTTTTACTTGCCCTATGATAGACTCAAAGATCGATCTACGAGACTGAATGGAATGCTGCTCTAGCAGTCAATTCTCATGCTGCTGCAATAGGTAGACTCCCTCCACATGGGGATGGTCTAGTGACAGACTGGGTCACAGATGAGTCAGGTCTGGGTCAATCTCAAAGACAGCAATATTTCCTCTGGTGAGCTAGAGGCAGAGGAAGTGTTTTGTATGAATGGCTAGACAAGGAAGAATTCTTTTTTCTGGTAAAGATAATGTGTCTTCCTTGGGATCATTAAAAACATGTATCATTCTAACGATCCCCACTACAGGACTCTGCAATTCCGTAGGAGAGAAACACTCACCAGAACCCCTGGCAATCTCTTAATCATTTGGCGTACACCCTGTCCAGTCCGCAGACTACACCAGGAAAGTAGGCTTTCGTGTAAAGGGCCGGAGAGGGAACAAGAACGTTCCTGGTCCCAAGCCCTGAACTTGTTTGACTTCCGTCTTCCGGAAAAAATCTTGAGGAAGAGGGAACAATTAAGATATTGTTAGCACCCCCGCTGCGCCTGCCAAAGACCAAAGACTGAAGTCACAGCAGGGAAGCGAGGCCGTGGGCGGTTGTCAACTCGCGATGACGATGTCTGCCTGGGTTGGGGAGAGCAGTCCTGCTCATGTGAACATGAGCAGGAGCTGTTCCGTGAATGTGCTTCAGTTTACTTGGTAGCCAAGTTTCTACAAGGGAAGAAGATTGTGCAGTAGATCACCCCTTGCCTCACCCAAGCAAATGGCCCACTGTCCCTGGACCCCTGGTCCACTCTCTTAAATGTGGGAGCTGGGTGAGGGAGCACCTGCATGCTCTCTGCTCACCTTTCCTCACTGGTTTGCACTGGCAGCTGGGACCAGGGACCCTTACCAACCCTGGTAGAAAGGCTGCCAGGGCCAGTACCAGAGTACCAGAACACTGGGGGTCCAAAGAACCCCGGGTAGCCGTTGAACTTGTGTGGTTGGCAACGGGGGCAGCAGTACCATGGTACTGCTGGTGAGAGACCATCATCCCTCTCTGCAAAAAGATGGCTAGCTGCCTGAAGCTCTATGAGATTTCTTGGGGGAGAACGAGGCAACCTTCCTCTTCCTCTGATTGCTAACTTTGGAAGAAGGGGAGGAGGTGACAGCACTTGACGACAATGACGACTTTCTACTCCTCTTCTTGATTTCACTGAGCGTGCTTTATGCAACAGCATGTAGAGCAGATACTGGCAGGCCCCTCATAGCCTGAGAGTGATTAAGTTAAAAAGACACCCCGCTCTCTTGTGAGACCTAGAGAAGCACATAACTCTCCAAGGCCCTTGGCCTGCACAACACCTGAAAAAAGAAGTCAGGTTAGATTGTTTATTTATACTAGTGTCACGGTGTGAAATGCAATAATAAATGAGGATCAATCTCAAAGAAGAGAGAAACCAAATTCATGGTCTGTCCCAGTGGTTTACTGGTGATTGAGGGGTTTGTATATATATACACACTACCCTACTTACAAACTTTCAGAAATACAAACAGACAGGGTCATGAGATAAAATTGTGTTCGGAGCACTCCTCTTTGCCACCAATAAGTTTAAATTTTACTCTGGGTCCCTATTCTGCTAAGAACCTGTTTATCTAGAGTATTCTCATGATTAACTACCATGTATTCTTCTTACAGTCATGAGAATATTTGTTCATACTCTTGAAATATTCCTACTTATTTCTATCTTTTCGATTTATCTCAGTCTGTGATGAATACCGATTTTCTAAATTTCTCATTTTCTGTGTTTAGTATATTTTTTAAATGCAGTTTAATAACAAATTACTTTGGGTGCGAGGGCGGCTTCAGGTTTCCTGGAGAAGGAATCTAGGGCTCCGGTGGTGGGGTGGGCCATCTCGGAGGGTCGGACTTCTACTGAGAACTCGGGAATGGCGGGAAGCAGTGAGGCGGCAAAGGGTCGTCATCTTGGGTCGGCCAGGTCCTTCGGGTCACTCCGGGGTCACCAGTGTAAGGACTGGGGAATGAGCGACATACTGGCTGGGTGTTTACTGGTTTATTGGTTGTTCCTTACTGAGATCAATGTACAGAATCTTCGAAGATATTATTGACGCGTGCGAGCGGTAATGTAGCCTCTACACACAGACAGGTAAAACAGAGATAAAAGATTCAGACATCTGTGTTTGTCGGCAGACAAAGAGATGGTGATATTGAGACACTTAATAAACGTACGGTGTTAAAACATACATCAATGGAAAGGCCAAGAAATTCTACATATGGCTAATTGCATGAGATTCGAGACAGATTAATGAATACAATGCAGTAGCATTACATATGTGAAATGGAGAGACGTTTGGCGTCTTCACAAACAGAAACATACATACAGTTTGATACAGAAGATTCGTTGGAACATTATGAGTACATGATTAGAATGCTTGCATGGCAATGCAAGTAGTGGTGATTGTACATACATCAAGACAACAATGCTTAGGGAGAAACAGACGGAAATATTGTATGGTTGAAATTGTGTTCCTGTAGAGAAAGAAAACGAGACGCTCCTGTTTTGTCCTGTCCACTCCGATGGATGACAATTGACGAACACACACGTTTGGAAGAGACAGCGTAGGGCTAGGTGCGTGGGAGCAGCTCACCTCGTGCTGTGAATGCATGTTAGTAATGTTTGGTTAGGTTAGTTAGGATGATTATTGATGACTGAGATGGAAGCCAAGGCTGATGCACAGTCAAATGGAACAGAGCAAGTTTGAACAAGGACAGGCCAGGGTGTCTTCTACCTTATTGGTCAGTGGACTAGGAGTTGTTTTGCGGTGAAACGCAGGAAAAATTTTTACATATTGTTGCATTTCCTTTCAAATGATGATTTGGCAATCACAGTATAGCAGAAAAAAGCCAATTTAAATGGAAGAGTCATGCTGTTTGGCCTATGTTATCCCTTATCTATAGTAGGGATTTCAGAGTGCATACGACCTAACCAGACCTACCCTTACCTGCCCATGTGGGTTTTGCACCCCACCCAACCCTTGTGACCCCAATGCATTGCCATGATGATTCCTAAAGCCAAAATATTCTTACTTTTTGCTGATGACAACAGACTACTTCTCCTTCCTGATGTAGACTACAGACTTGAACAACCCACACATTGACTAGCCTAGTCATTCCGCGAGCTTAGCCTTTGAGGGAAAGAGGGAGAGAGAGGACCTGACCCTGACTGCTGGGACTGTCAGATCTCACAAGTTGCCCAGAATCAAATTTAGCCTTTTCAAAGTTTCATTTTCCTGATATAGGTAGTGCTTGTATAATCTGCGTTGTGATAATTAAATTTTGCAATGGGGTTAGTAACCAATGCAGATTTGACAAAATTTTTCAATTCTGCGTGCGATGGGTGCAGGCAGCAGCGTACAATCAGGCAGCGAGAGAGATCAAATTACAATAGACTAACCTCTTTTCCTCCACCTCTTTATCCCATCTTCTAGTTAAATAAAGAAGTAAAATAGAATGATAACAGTATTGTTAGTAACGTTACACTTGTGTAAATGCGTACAGCTGTTTTGCTTGCATTTCAACCATCACACATTAGTAAACAGCTACCATAGTTATGTTACAAATGATACTAAGTAGAGCAGGACTGATGTATTTTTACATTATACCCTTGTTTGCTATGGAGAAAAGATCGGCAAGGAAATATACTGATAAATCTAAGCTGCAAGTTTTAGCCGAAGCTGAGAAAACAATGTTCAAGCTGCTAATGACTATAAAGTACTGGTCATGAAAGAACACATTTTAACTGTTGTTTTTAGCTGGCAAAAGATAAAAAAGTAAAGCTCCTATTATGATGAAATCAGGTGAAAATAAAATTAGTACTGTCCTACTTACAATGGGGTAGGTTCCAAAAAACCCATTGTTTGTTGGAAAAAAAATGTATCTCAAATTTAGCTTAGCCTACACTATACAGTAAACTGTACTCTATACATATACGGTATAGTAATTATTAATATCAAGTAATTCTGGAGGTTCAATGCAGACTGATTTTTGATAATTCAGTACAAAAAGAAAATGAATAACACAAACAGGAATCAAACATAACCTGTAACGAACGGAATCTGTTGGTTTTTTTACACTAAAAACATATTCCCAACACCAACTATTAACTAAATTTAATTAACAACTAGATGTATTTAAGTCATAATTCGACTTAAAGACACTTCATATAACGAAAAATAACCTTGTCCCATATTAATAAAGTATCTAGAGATTCATATCCTCTAACTAGGAGCAAGAAAATCGCTCTGAACTGAGTTAAATACAGCGAAATAAACTTACCGAGTAATCGCCCTCAGCTGATTCCAAACCAAAACACTGATCGCTATGCTCATATTTTATAATACAAGAGCACTATGACAATGCATACAGTATTATTGGATACAATGAAGTACAGCATAACTTTTAAAACAATTCATGGAAAAGACGCATATTGTTACGTTTGTATTTTATAATACGATACTAATACTGTATGTGAATATTACATAAGCTAATTTTATACCTTATGTATGGTGCAACCCCCTTAAAATTAGCTTCAAAATTAACGACAGTCAGGCAAGGAGATCAGAAACCTCGTCTGCAACGCATGACAGCCAAAAGCAAACTGGAATGTTTACATCCAGGCAGACGGGTATTCCCGCCAACCTGGCGGCAGTTACTGCCTAACCACTTTGCTCAAGAGTTTAATGGCAGTTTCCAGCCTATGCTGAAAGTAATTCCTAATGTAAAGGACTGAGGGGTTGTATATTGTGTCCGAACAATTAGTCTCTCACTGCCTGATTGTACACTGCTGCCTCCGTCCGCATGAAATTTCAAAATATTTTATAAATATTGTTGTATCGGTATTAATTGCTTACCCCATTGCAAAATCAAATAATTGTAAGGCTAATTATCGTAACTCGAGCAATTCTTGGGTACCTGAGTATTTTAATAGTTTTATCACAAAAAGTGCATTTGGTTATGAAAATATGAAAATACAGTAATTAGTGAATATTTCTCAGTGAAACATATTGCTAATGGGCAAACTTTCCACGAATAATGTGCATATATACTCCATAGCGAAATCCGTGAATAGGTGTGAGTCCACGAATCATGAGACCACGAATACGAGGGTTTACTGTAAGCAAGTGTATATGGTAAACTCGGGGTAGTTTGTCTATCCTTGGACACGCCTATAGTTCATTAACAATGACTCCAAATGAAAAATTGCACAGAAAAAAAAATTGTCCAGCGTGCCGAAATCTACCGAACAAGTAACTTACCTGGCCAGTTTGCGTGAATTTGCTGACCGACAATTTTTTCAGTGGAACGTACCTTTTTACAAGTACCCAGTTGACGTGAACGGTGCCACGCAGCACTGATCTCCCGTAGTCTTTGTGGTGGGCATAGTGCGGTGCTCCACTCAACCTGTAGCTCCTCAAGATGCCACCATACGTCGCCCCAACCTGATTGCAGGAAATTTAATTCCATCCAGTTGTATGCACCGCTGACCCAGGTCATTCCCTTGGGCCACAGATTAAATATATCTAACCAATCAGATTGTCTGATCGATATGATTCATAGACCTAAACCCTAACTCAGTCACCCTTTCTTTTTGTCTTTGACTGCATTCCCTAACATTGTGTCCACTGACGAATTTAACTCTTGAGCAATATTTTGAATCCGTCCAGTCTCCATTTCGGGCGTTTCTGGGTTTAATAAAACGTGTCTATCCACTCAAAAGCTGCCCGACACACCCCATCTCTGATTTACTTCCCCGGCCGAAAACAACAAGACCCGGACCCAGTACTTCTGATTCAGTGAACTCCACACATTCGAGTTACTGGGTTAAACAGTGAGGGGTTCCCCATCCAGATAAGGCCAAGGTGCCCTAAGTCAGCATAAGTTGGGGTGAGTTAGGCTAGGTTAGGACACAACATTATAAGTTCGGTTAGGACACAAAATTATAAGTTCGGTTAGGTTTTGGTTTGTTTGGTTAGGTCACAGCCAGTGATGATACACGTGTCTGAACAGATCTTTCGTCCCCATGATCGGAACAATATAACACGCACGATGTAGCTGTATGTAATGTAGAGTGGTGAGTCAGTCTGTCAATAACAGGTACTTTTTCTTATGTAGGTAAGCAATAGCTTAGGCTAGCGGTGTCCATAGGTACATTAGGGTAGACTACATGAATGTTGTAGCCTCTTGTATGTCGAGTAGCAGGTCAACCTTTTGTACGTAGAGTGGCAGGTCAGCCTTCTGTATGTAGAGTAGCGGGTCAGTAAATCGGGAATTACGAAAGCTGTGGACATCGTATACCTTTCTGTATGGAATTACATACGTTATGGATGGCGTACACCAGTCTCTTGCTTCCCCCACCTGTTAGTAGTTTTCCTACGGCGTACACCAGTTTCTTACTCCCCCCCACCCCCGCCGTGAGTAGTGTTCCTATTCTTTTTTTTTTTTTGCGTTGCGCCACCGTAGCCAGCAGTGATTTTTTAAAAATACCAAACACATAAGGAGCTATTTTTGTTGCGTTTTTTATAGCTTTTTTTGGTGGCAAATTTGGTGTCCTGCGGATATTCACAGGTTCTGTAAACTCTTTAAAAATCAAACTTCCTGCTTTATCCCCTCCACTTCTGATTTTGGAGCCTGTGAATGACCGCGGGACCCCACTTTTGGCACCAAAAAATCGCTATAGAAAATGCGCCGAAAAAAATAGCTCCCTTTGTGCTTCACGACGGTAATGAAAAGCGTGTTTTTGTTGGTGTTGCCAAAAGGAAAAGCAACTGAAAAGTAATAAACGGTAAGGGGGACCCTGTTGGGAACCGGGGTTTTGGGTGGGGAGAAGGAAGTCGGGTTTCCTGGTGGCCGTAACTTACAAAATTCGCTAAGTTTTGACCTGCTAGTCTGCATACAAAAGACTGTCCCGCTAGGCTACTACCGTAAGGCTGACCCGCTAAAGTACATACGTGATGCCGACCCGCTAAACTACATAAATAAGGGTGACCCGCTACACTGCATGTGTGAGGCTGACCCTACCTACGTTAGGGCGGACGGAAATTGCTAGCCTAGGCTACCTGTAGCCTACATAAGCAAAAAGAAAGAGCAACATTTGGGCTGAAGGAACCATCACACCCATGAATAGGGGTCAGGGTTTACTTAAAGGGAGGGGGATCCTCGGGGAGGGTGGCAAAGCCCCCGGGCCAGGTAAGGGCATCAGGATGTTCTACTAAGGAAGCTTAGGTAAGGGTAGGTCTGGTTGGGGCACATAATTCCCTACGAAATAAATGTACCCCACCACTACTAGGGTCAGGGGTAGCCCACGTGACCCCCCACCCGCCGTCTTCACTGGCTCCTCCGAACACCCTGCCAGGGAGGGAAGGCCATTGGGCTACACAAGAGACAGCAACATGCCCTGGGGCACAGCAGGAGGCTCACTTACCCGCAATTTTGTATATGACGACAATCAAGATGACCACAATAGGCACGGGACAAGAGTTACTGGGTCCTCGGCTTCTCGCTGCTTCAAAGTTTCGCGGCCACAACCATGCTGAGGTAGTAGTAGTAGTATTCGGAGCATTCATCTTTGTAACAGCTCCCTCCCTCCTCCTACTTAACCTCTGGTCGTGTTTGTTTAACACTATTTTCTCCTTGGTATCATACGATTACGGTATATTCTTTCGCTTTTTCACTTTCCTCTTTACTGTTAATAGGTATTAAATGTTTGCGATTAATTCTTTCCTATTTCCTCTTTCCCCTTTAGACAGATAACAGTTCCTCTTTGTCTTCCTGGTATGGCTGCTGCTCGAATCATATCTATTCCTACTACAGATTGATGCTTTCTGGCCAATCAAGTGGGAGGAGCTCTGCTCTGGGTTCTCGATTCCTTCTTCACGACAGAATCTTTTATTATTTTGCCCTTTCATCTTTTCCTCTCATTTGGGTCCCGTGTTTTATCTAATTCTGCTCATCAGCATGACGTGTTCAGTGTTACCATTCCAAGTTTCCTCTCCTCTGTGTTCCTCAATTTCTTTTAAATTTCAATTCTGATGTTTCATTTCTTTCGTTTTTCCTGTTATCCATTCAGTTTTGCCTGAATTTAAGTCTAACTCTCTTATGTACACTTTAATTTGCAAAATATATTTTATCTTCCATTCTCTGCTGATCCAAGGTTACCTCACAAAGGAGCATTCTTTTAATTAATGTAGTGCATGTCTCATGCGCCATTTATCCTGGCCCAGCCAATGAATATATTAGTTTTATCAGTGTTTATATTTAGGGCACATTCACAAGCTGTTTCCATAAGAAATAAGACTTTTTGTGGCTTTTACTGCATACAACAGTGCCACAATTCTTTCAATTTAGTTCCTAAACCCAACTGTAGTTTTTTTTTTTTAAAGCTTTTTAAGTCACAAGCTTTTTTGGAATGATAAAGACACTGTGTTCATGAGTGACCCATTCCACAGCAGATTCTCTGCAGTAATTTAGGATATATGAGCTAGACCCACTTCGCCTGACTTTCCATCAAGGCAGAAGAAAAGGAATCCTTCTCCTCTCCTCTGCTTGAAGGATATGAAGGATAAGGACTGTGGAAGCGAAGGTTATAGGATGTCTCAAGTTTCTCTCAAGGACTGGAAGGACTTGATTATCTCCTGACCCAGGGCCACTCGAACTAAACACTCGAGGTATTTAAAAAATGAAAAAAAATAATAAAAAATGAAAGCAAGTTCCATGAATGCAAAACAACTTTTTCTTTTCCCTGTTTGTAAACTTGCGTAAGTTGAAAAAAGACGGATTGACAAATGAAAAATGACAAAAAAAATGAAAGCAATATTTACGAAGAAAATAAAAATCTTCTTGCCAATAAGTTGAAAAAAGACAGACTGACAAAAGGAAAATAAAAAAAAAAAAAAACAATAAAAGCAATGTAGACGAAGGAATAAAAACTTTTCTTTATTGTTTTTATAAACTTATGTAACTCGAAAATAGACTGATAAGAGATCCAAATGTAAACATATATTAATAAATTTCTGACTCACATCAGGAGAGAACCCCAGTCTCTCAAATAACAGGCCAGGGCGCTACCAACTGGATGGCATAAGTCACAAAAGGAATTGGAACCTTAATATTTCTGTACCTGAGGTTTTTCCTGGTCAGGTTTCTGAATCCTAACATTCCACCGAATTTTACCAAACTTCCCGACCTACCAGTGACCCAGTTGATAGCATTTCATTCGGAAAAAAACTTATCTCCAGTGAAATACAAACTCCAATTCTCTAAATAAAAATCCCATTTTAATATATTTTTTCCTTGAATCAGTTTTTTTTTCTCTAACCATTACTGTTTTTGCAGTTTTTTTAAAGCAAAAATCCCATTTTAATTCTTTCCAATTTAAAAATTTAGCATTCACAATAGTAGTCTTTTGTAACCACGAGAGGTTTGCAGGTTTTTTAAAGCAAAAATCCCATTTTAATCCGTTTTTCATCTTTAATAATTTGACATTCCCAAAAGTAGTCTTTTCCTAACCACGAGAATAGAATAGCATATAGAATTTAGGCCAAAGGCCAAGCGCTGGGACCTGTGAGGTCACTCAGGCCTTAAGGGAAACTGAGAGTAAAAAGGTTGAAAGGCGTAACAGGAGGAAAACCTTTTGCAGTTGCACTGAGACACAATTGTCAGGAGAGGGCTGAGGAAAGTCAGACGGAAGTAAGAGAATATGAACGGAGGTACAGTCAAAGGAATGAAAGCGGGTGCAGCTGGGGGCAAAAGGAAGGGACGCTGCGAAGAACCTTATTGAGCAATGCCTACAGTGCACTGCATGAGGTGCACTGATGGCACTACCCCCCTATGGGAAAAATACCTTTTCATATTTTTCCCTATTGAGTTTTTGTTTTCTACCCAAGAGTTGTTACCATTGTTTTTAGCAGAAATTTCTTTTAAATTTTTTCCTATTTAATAAGTTGGTGTTCCCAAAAGTAATTTTTATTCTAGCCACCAGAGTTTTTGCAGTTTTTTCCATCAAAAACACCTTTTTGATTTTGTTCTATAACTTGGTGTTCCCAAAAGTAGTTTTTTTTCTAACCACGAGTGATTTCGACGGAGGTAAGTAAAATCAAAAGGTGATATTAGCCCCGATTGAAGAGGGTTTTCTAGAGGTGGAAAAGAAATCTGCACTCACACTTCTGTCGAGTTTTTTTTTTTTTTTTTTTTGACAACTGGCCAAAGTTGACATGTGACCACAATAAAACCCACTGTTTCATTTCTATCCCGCTTTTCGGCAAGGCAGCTGAAACAAGTGAACTTCGGCTGAACAGACGAGTGTCGGCAGCCAAACTTCTCGAAGAAAGAAGTTGGGAAGTTTGGGCAGAGAAAAACTTCCGACAGCTTCGTAGCTCTGGAATATAATCAGCGTTTTCAGGAGGCTGAGTAGAAATAAAAAAAACTTGGTTGTCTAAAGTTACAGTTTTAACAGGAGAGGTTTTTTCTCCCACTATTTTTGTTCTGAATGGATGTTACTGAACAAGGTCTTTTGAAGTTTAGGTTTTTTTTTTTATCACGGGTTGAAAAAGGGAATATTGTATTGTCTTCTCTCTCTCTCTCTCTCTATCTCTCTGACGCAGCTCATCAAGTCAGCTCCTGTCAGGTATATACTTTAAGTCAACGCTTAGCGGAATTTGTTACGAATTTTGATAATTTCTTTACACCTGTTGAAGTATGATCCTTTAACATTAAAGACTTATGGTGTATAGGCTTTATTTTCTCATGGAAAAACAACAGAAAAACAACAATATCAACAATAATGGTAATATTAATGATTAAGATATGCAACAAAAAGATTTACATATTTAGGAAATCTGTTTCATCAAATACGAACCCTCATTTGGAATCTTTTTCATTTCCCGAACAAAATGACTCTAATCATGTGAGAAAACACCTAGAAAACTTTCTGAGAGAGAGAGAGAGAGAGAGAGAGAGAGAGAGAGAGAGAGAGAGAGAGAGAGAGAGAGAGAGAGGGTTCTTATCGTATTAAGTTCCATTGGATTGACTGTGTATTAATCAATCGTGTCAAGTCTAGCGGCGAATATGATTCCAGGATTTTCCATTTCTACCGCAGAAAAACCATTCTCTGGAATGTTGAAGCGAATCTTTATAAAGGATTTTCGGGGAGAGAGAGAGAGAGAGAGAGAGAGAGAGAGAGAGAGAGAGAGAGAGAGAGAGAGAGAGAGAGAGAGGGGTTCTTATCGTATTAAGTTCCATTGGATTGACTGTGTATTAATCAATCGTGTCAAGTCTAGCGGCGAATATGATTCCAGGATTTTCCATTTCTACCGCAGACAAACCATTCTCTGGAATGTTGAAGCGAATCTTTATAAAGGATTTTCGGGGAGAGAGAGAGAGAGAGAGAGAGAGAGAGAGAGAGAGAGAGAGAGAGAGAGAGAGAGAGAGAGAGAGAGAGAGAGAGAGAGAGAGGGGTTTCTTATCGTATTAAGTTCCATTGGATTGACTGTGTATTAATCAATCGTGTCAAGTCTAGCGGCGAATATGATTCCAGGATTTTCGGGGGGAGAGAGAGAGAGAGAGAGAGAGAGAGAGAGAGAGAGAGAGAGAGAGAGAGAGAGAGAGAGAGTTGGCAGCATATAAACAATTTAATTTTGAATAATAATACAAATAATAATGATAATAGTAATAATAACTCATTCAGAAGTCGCAATGAATCTTGCCTAAAAAAAAGAAAGTATATTTTCTAAAATCGAAAACATTTCCATCAACTTGTATTCTTTTTATCACAATTTTCCTTCCCAATCGTCTCTCTCTCTCTCCTCAAAGAACTCCATGAATGTATAAAAAAAACCCATCTTACTTTTCCCCCGTAAAATCCAGTCCACATCAGAGATTTTTATCATTTCAATTGTCCTTCTCTTAATTTCCATATAAAAGTAGTTTACCATTTAAAAAGCTAAAAAGATATCTTAGCAAAGCTAAAATGAGAGAGAGAGAGAGAGAGAGAGAGAGAGAGAGAGAGAGAGAGAGAGAGAGAGAGAGAGAGAGAGAGAGAGAGAGAGCCCATGTAGGCCCTTACAAGAAAACAGACTTGTAGGCCTATACTAAATCAAAATTTAAAAAAAGGTCCCATGCCTGATTTAAGGGAGCCAACGTAACCTCCAGATAATAATAAAATTGAACGAGACAGTATAAGTATTTCAGGAGTGATCCCCCAAAAGAAAACTCAGTTAAATTGTTCAGTGGATACGTCCCGGGCACTTAGGAGACCTTGACCCACCCACTCCCCCAAAATAATTTTTTTAGGAAGGTTTTCTAGAACTGGACCCAGTTTATTAAACAAATATATACCACTGGTCTTTTGTCATTATACACGAGGCCTAACATAGCCCGTAAGTTTTGACAAGATCCATCCAGCTTTTGTTCGTGTGTAAGTGTGTGTGTGTGTGTGTGTGTGTGTTTATGTATGTATACCTAGTAACTGATTAAGGTCCTTAGTAACTAAAAACTAGGCCTAACCCTTTCGGCAAGTTTTGGGATAATTCATCTAGCCATTCTCCGTGTGTGTGTGTGTGTGTATATATGTTGTGTGTGTGTGTGTGTATGAGTATATACCTGATAACTGATCAAGAAACACACTTAACAATAAGTAAATTTCACTGACTTTTATAAGTAAACAAGAATCTGACACAACAAAACCTTAAGTAGAGTTACAGCTTTGCACTTTGCTGCAACACTTCACTGTTTCGAAAATCGACCCAAATCTCAATTGAAGCCCAAAATCGAGACCCAACCGAGCCCAATAAATGCCCTCACGACCCCCAGTGATGTCAGTGGGCCATTAATGGGGTTCGGCTTAATTGGGAGTAAGACCAATTGTGACTTTTGGACTGTCGAGTCACTGAGGGCTATAAAAGAGAGAGAGAGAGAGAGAGGAGAGAGAGAGAGAGAGAGAGAGAGAGAGAGAGAGAGAGAGAGAGAGAGAGAGAGAGAGAGTCTGAAAACTCGATAATGATTTATTCTTTTGAAAGTATTTGCTAAGTTAATCGTCCAGCAAAAACAAACTTCGGAAACTTTCTTATAACTTATGGCAAACATTCTATCTTAGGGTAAGTAAATCCGGAAGAAGAAGAAGAAGAAGAAGAAGAAGAAGAAGAAGAAGAAGAAGAAGAAGAAGAAGTCTAACAGACGCCTAAAAAAGGCTAGAAAGACTTTGAAAAAGGATAAAAAGACTAAAAAGTCTAAAAAGACTTTAAAACGCCTTAAAAAGGCTGAAAAGACTAAAAACAGGCTATAAAAAGGCCAGAGGCCAAAAGGGCTAAAAAGGCTTTAAAACGGCTAAAAGGCCAAAGAGTCTAAACAAAGGCTTTAAAACGGTTAAGACAAAAAATATAAAAAAAACTTTTAAAATGCCTTTGGCTAAAAAGGCTAAAAAATGCCTGAAAAGGCTTTAAAAATTCAACAGGCTAAAAAGGCTCTAAAAAGGTGAAAAAGGCCAAATAGTCTACAAAACGGCTAAAGACAGTCTAAAAACATTCCGAGAAAACACGAAGGCCAGACATGACAACATTCGCACAGGGCGAAGCCCCCACGCCAGGAGGAGGAGGAGGAGGAGGAGGAGGAGGAGGAGGAGGAGGAGGAGGAGGAGCCTTTACGAATCTTAACGACCTCGTCAACAGTCCTTCCTCATCAATATTGAAATGCAGGAGGAAGTCCCTCCACTCTTCGTCTTCTCCTCTTGTGTGAGGTGGATAAGATGAGAGGGAGAGGGAGAAGGAGAAAGGCCCAGTCAGCATTTTGTGACGAGTGGGATTTTTGACTAGTGTTCACAATGGCGAAAATGAGCATTTTTTAGTTTCATTCTTAGAGGTCTATTTTGACTTGTTTACGAAAAATACAGTAGGTTACAAAACCTCGAGACACGGGAAAAGAGGGAGTTGGAGTGGTTGGAGAGCAAGATTAAAAGATGGAAAATAAAGGAGAGGAGGTGCAAGCGTCTAAGATGGAACTGGGGGAAAACCCTACGGGGTCCGGAGTTTATAGAAAATTAATTTCTTTTTTCTTGGTGCATATTGAAATTATGACAGCTCCAGTAACAGGTCTACTAGATATACTACAATCAGAATTTCGTGGTTCCTCTTTGTAGGCGATAGCATTTCAGTCCATTTAGCTGTGGGAAGGACAAAGGGGGGCGGGGACCGACTCACCATGACTTCAACTCCCATGAAATCGACAATCAACTGCAAATCAATCAATTAAGAGCTTCGTTTTCCAATGGAAAAATCAACCCATCAACGCCCTTTCAAATGATCTATTGTAGCATCCCGTTCTTGAATAAAATCACTCGCGATATTTATTTCCTTCTAATTTCCCGGATCATAGTAAGAGCAAATGATTCCAAAATTCCAGAGAGACGCAGGGGACGAAATTTTTGGCTTGATTTAGGCCCCTGCATCAAAGGCCATTGGAATCCTAATTCAGTTTCCAGATCTTCGTCAAATGACGGAGAGGGAGTGACTCCGGAGTGTAGACTCCCCTTCCTAAATCTGATTCTAATTTTGGTTTTCGACTGAAGGCTGCGGTTATTCAACATTGCTCACATATTCACAGAAGCTTTGAAAGAGTAATTTTACAAAAACTCAACACCACAAGTTTTTATTTCGAACTGTCAGCAAAAGCAAACTGACCAATTTGCCCAAATAATTTGAAGACGAGACGAAACACTTAGGAGGAGATCACTCAAGTTTAAAAATAACTGTCAATACTTCTTTCTTTTTAACATTGACGAAACGACAAGATATGAGTGATATCAAAACTTAGGCTGGAGGGAACCATTTAGATATTGTTAGCGCACTAATAATCTTTTACATTTGTTAGCGCACTAATAATCTTTTACATAATTCTCTCGCTGTGGAATTACCGTGATAATCGCGACCATAATTATGCAAGTGAGACAGTAATTATTTTTCATTTGTAATTTCAACCTTGTGACGTTAAGGTGGAAAGTTTACGAAGTTACAAAAATAATAACTCTTTCTGATTATAGTCTGAAATGTATAACAATACATTTTAATACATTCATTCAGAAGAATACAAATTTCCTCATGACCTTACTCCGTTATAATAATAATAATAATAATAATAATAATAATAATAATAATAATAATAATAATAATAATAATAATAATAATAATAATGATGTGAATTTTTGTCTGTTGCCAGCTTATGCAATTCCCTTATTAAAATACACACTGAAACAAATTTAAATCCCATGATATATTTATCAAACTTCCTACTGAGAGAGAGAGAGAGAGAGAGAGAGAGAGAGAGAGAGAGAGAGAGAGAGAGAGAGAGAGAGAGAGAGAGAGAGAGAGAGAGAGAGAGATTAGTTTAATGGAACTAAAAATGTTCACTTACGCTAAAAGTCTAAAGAGATCATTACAACTTCACAAGGAGAGAGAGAGAGAGAGAGAGAGAGAGAGAGAGAGAGAGAGAGAGAGAGAGAGAGAGAGAGAGAGAGAGAGAGAGAGAGAGACTATGACCTTCTCATTCTTCAACGCCATGTCTAAAATTGGAAATTCCGGGGACCATTATTGTGCTTAACATAAAAAATTGGAAGTAAATTTCCCAAAGGAAGCTTTTCTCCGCTTCTAATTTAACCCGACATCTACCAAAAAAAAAAAAAAAAAAGTTTTAATGAAACGTGAAACTAAGGATCACGTTTCACTCTCCCACTTGAGGTCCAGAAATGATTGACAGTCATCAGATATTGAAAGTCATTTGGTTTTTCATCTCTCCTTTGTGCAAGGCTTTCACTCACAGTGTATGTATATATGCAGGTTTTCTTCACTACACAAAGGGGACTAAAATCAGTCGACATTTGAAGATATATTTAATATCGTTCCAGAAACTTGCCCAAGCTCTTCATCTTTTTCACTAGTTTCTGCATTTTTTTTTTTTTTTTCACAATACGAGAGCTTTTCATTTCGTTTAAGACTCTTGCCTGACCCCTTGCAAATCTTTCAAACTATTTCATCAGTTTGTGCAGGTTTTCTTCACTTCCTCAAATCACAGTGGTTTCACCTGAAAATGTCAGCCATTCCACGCTCAGTTCTGGACTATTTTCTCTTTTCCGTTTCGACTTTCCCACTGGAGTCCTCAAATGACTCATGACAGTCTTCTGGTGTTGGAAAGTACTGAAAACGACCTCTAATATACGCCTTATATTATTTAACGGGCCTTGTATTATTTAATTTAATAATTCTTGTATTATTAATAGGTCTTGTATTATTTAATGAGTCTCACATTATTCTTCTCCTGGTTTCCCATCTCTCTGAAGAAGGTGAGAGAATGAGACTAAGAGCTGGGGATCGAATATATCAAAGGTCAGTAGTTATTTGAAATGTATGAAATGACCCGCATTTATGAAATGTATCAATGCTCTAGTCTAGATAGTAAGGTTCACATTTCACCAACTTTCCTTTCCTTAATCTCTATTTCTTTTTCAGACAGACACAAAACACCCAATCATTTTCAGAGATACTGAAAGCTTTAATTTGGTCTAATGAGAGAAGTTACTTTAGCACAAGCTGGCCTTGATACCAGCACGAGGAGCTCTTGCTACTGAAAATGGAGTGACGCAGGGTGAAATTTATTATTGCTGCAAAAAGAAATTTACCCAGGGTAGAAGTTCTCCATATTTATTGATATTTATTAAAACAAAACAAAAAAAATCCTTTGCATGAATTTGCGACCGCAATCCCTCGCGAGAGACAAGTCACTGGATTCATTCACCGACTTCGAGAAATGGTTTCACTTACACGAAAAAAGTTACGAATTCAAGCCGGGAATATTCGACTTTCCATTCCCAACCCCTGAAATGGTAAAATGGAATGGAATATAAAATTTAGGCCAAGACCAAAATCTAGGACCTACGAGGTCATTTCAGCGCTGAAAGGGAAATTAAAAGCAAAAAGGTCTAAAGGTACAACAGGAGGAATGAAGACTTTCCATCGCACAATGAAACAATAATATGGAGAGGGTGGATAACAAGATAGAACAAAGAGAATATGAACGGAGGTACAGTAAGAGGAATGAAAGGGGTTACAGCTAGGGGGCCGAAGGAACGCTGCAAAGAGCTTTATTAACGCCTACAGTGCACCGCGTGAGGTGCACTGACGCCACTAACACCCCCTAGGGGATATTTCAAGTAATGAATACTGAAGCAAACGAGTGTTACCCTACCTTCTCCTCAGGTGGAGGGGAAAATCGAGGGAGTCTCACCTGAAACAAAGAAGAAGCCATTACTGATATATACAGAGGTCCTCTTAACACTCCTGCATTGCTCATTCTTATCAATACATCTGCGGAACCTTTCTGTAAATACTGTCTCTTAATTTATCATGATACTCTATTGGTTTTAGCTAAAAATGATCCCTAAACATTTTACTTCATATTATGTTCATCAGCTTCATATTTGATAAAACATATATTCTGAAAATGTTTGCACTTTTCACATCTTTTAACAAAGTGTGAAAAATGTGCAGTTTCACAATTCTCTTGTAAGCCACGTTCTGAATCTAAAGGACATTGAAAATGTATTTTTAAGATCTGGTGAGTAACAGAAGTATACACGTAATAAACCATGAAAACTTTTATAAGCTAAACAATTCAATTTCATCAAAATTACTATCAACAAAATCACCATAAAAATCATTCCGAACTGCTGGAGCCGTTGCGAGCAAACTTGATACAAATTCATAAACGGGCGATTCCTGCTTTCATTGCCAGGCCTCATCTGTAATATTTCCTGAAGACTAACGTAAAAAAAATAAAAAATAAAAAATAAAGAAAATATGTCGCAGTTAGAGAATATACAAAAATAAAAAGTTATTGATCTCTCACCGTCGTTCACTTCGGTGGCAAAAAAATAATTATTAGTGTCAATCGTTTATGATGTCAAAAGTTTTGGGGTCATTTGTGTGTAATTTACAAAAAAAAATCACTTTGTTCCTGCGTTTCTTACACAGCCACGAAATTCTGTCCCTGCTACGCGTATCTGTACGTGTCTGTGATATGTAAACACCGTGCAAGCAGTCTGTATGATACGCGTATTTGGCTTGTGTTCCTGAGAGCCACTGAAATATTTATCGCGAAAGGAATAATTCACCAAAACGAAATCACGAGAAATCTATAGAAAAAAACGAGCAGATTACAGAAAGGAATCTTCCCTTAACCCTTCATCCAACCAACAGAAAGCAACTGATCCTGTTCATCGAAAGCAAATCCCTTCTGATTCCTTTAGATTAAACAAACTCATTCGTAGACTGGAGTTCTTTCAAACGTCTGGGTCGATTTCCGTTTCATTCTCTTGTTCACAATTTCTATTCCAGCAAATAATATAAAGAGAAATTGATCAGAATAGCTAAAGGCTTCGTACACTGAACTGATTCTCTTCTGATCACTCATTCCTTATTACATTCTTCTCATTCTTTATAATTCCTTACTCTAGCTTCCCCTCGGCTGCCGTTTGCCGTCAAGCGTGGCTCACTTCAACGACATGAAAACCACCAGCGCTGCTCCAAAACTTCAGTTACCGCCTATGATCTACTCTACTGTTTCGGTTTTCGGAGAAGGGACAAACCTTACATAACATTCATATTTCATACGCCATAGTCGTTAGCTTACGCGTTTCCGCTTACTCAACTGCGAGGGAATGTATGCTGCCAACTATGGCTTCGTCTTCCTTATGTAACAGAATATGTTCTCTACAAATTCTCAAACATATATACATGTGTGTGTGTGTATGTGTATATATATATATATATATATATATATATATATATATATATATATATATATATATATATTATATATATATATATATATATATATATATATATATATATATATATATATATATATATATATATATATATATATATAATTTAAATCTCTTCAATTTCACTACACTAGAACCTCCTTCAACTGTAACGTACACCGAAATGATTCACACAAACACACAAACATTCAATTAAATTTTATACCAATAGTTCGGTGTTTGTTTTACTTAGATAAAAAGATTTTAAAACTTTAAATTAAAATGGAAACCAGGTACTGAAGTTTCTCTCTCCCATTCGGCTCTACAAAAAAAAAAAATACATAAATAAACGAGATGAACCGAATCCCACAACGATACTGTTAGGATACAGAGGCCTAAAACGTGGCGCATTTTCTTCGTAGCTTATTTTTATTTTTCACATCTTTGCTAATTGACGTGCCTAAGGACGCGGTCAATCTGCAGTATAACATGTCTGACAACATGTCGATAGCTTGTCGCGCACACATCACAAACATGCTGAAAACACGTCAACGATATATTAGTAGTACTAACCAATGCATCATATGACTGTCCACCACCTGACAAAAGTTTCATTCTTCATTTAAATTCGTCGACATGTTTTCAACTTGTCTGTGACATGTGCAGGATGTCACTGCCTGTAGTTGATTTGTTTCCAGCTAGTTGTGACATATATGGGATAAGATGTCACTACCTGCATTGATTTGTTTCGAACTTGTTTGTGAAATTTATGGGATGGGATGTCGTTGATTTATTTCCAACTTGTTGTGACATATATACAACAAGTTGCCAACATGTATTTGTGAAAACCACAGGAAAGGTAATGAATGGCTCGAACATCCTAGAAATAAGAAACCAGTAAACAACCTCGCAGAGGAAGGGAGGGCCAAGGCTTCATTACCGAAAACGCTACTTCCATGAGCGCCTGGGACGGCCAAAAGTCTCCTACTTCCATTTGTCTGTGACATACTGTATAGCAAATTACCTCATTTGCCCCAAAGGCAATTCGGATTTCTTTCAAAGCTCTTTTTCAAGGAGAGGTAACGAGGTTAACAAAACAGCTGAGATGTGACGTAACAGGCACTGAAAGTCATCTGAAACCAAAACAAATCAACAACAAGGTTTCAAAAGAGGTTATGAAATTAAACTGGTATAAAGGAATCACCATCTAATTATATGCATTCTTTTCATTGTTGCAATGAAATGTTTGCAACACACTGCATAAACCACGTTAAACCTGCCATTGTTGCAATATGCAAGACATCGGTAAGTAGCCCTCATTTACATATATTTAAAGGAATTAAGTTCTTACTCTCAAGCTAAATACCCAAGCAGCGTTACGTACCGCATGCACAGACACTCATACATCTCAGTTACATAGAGAATCGCCTTCTCGCATATTGCGGAAGAAAAAATACATTCTGCTACATTACCTTGACGCAATTTTATAAGTGGACTGCTCCTTGGCACTAAGCAGACCTTGCTTAGGAATCCCTGCGACATCCTATTCAGGCTCTGGTAGGAACCACCAAAAAGTCTCAAGTTAATTGATCCAGAGTCTATCCTCGCTGTCGAACTTCTCAGTTCCAGAAGTCCTTTATTCCTCACACCTTTGGACTGTGGAACAGTCTCCCTTCAGAGGATGCCGTGCAATTGGAACCTCAAAAGTTCAAGCGAAGATGCAATGCATTTCTTCCTTCAAACAATTCAACTTGTATTTTATTTTGAAAACTCATTTACATTTTCACCTACAGTATTTATTTATTAATTAGTTAGTGTATTTTCTTCCTCTTCTAATAACTGATCTCTTCTTTCCTTAATTCCTGTTACCGTCTGTTACTTCCTAACGAGCATTATCATATTTTTTGGAAGCTTGAATTTCAAGTCAATGACCCCTTAGGTGGGCTTGTTTTATATGACCCTAGTAAAATACAGTAAGGAAGCTAAACAAACAAACCGAAAGTAAACATAAAAAAATATAACTCCAACTCTGGGTAAGCATAAACATGTTGACACAACTTTATTCTCTCAATCTCAGAGCATCTGACAAGACAATCGTCACGGCCTCTGTAACCTTCCAATTAATTCTCTTCTGCTTTCTCTCGAAGCACCGCTGATTTCAGCAGGAGGATAAAGCCAAACATTTCTACCTGAATTCGAAGGCCATTAAAGGCCACTCAATGGCTCCAGTGGTCCACAAAGACACTAAAAGGGCCAATAACGGGGTTGAGTTCGACTGGGAATGGAACCAATATTGTCTTTGGGACACTCAAGTAACTGAAGGCACTGAAGGGCTGATGGGAGAGAGGAGATATTTGAAGGCTCTTTTTGGGATAAAAAGTAACAGATAGACGCAATGTCAGTGTATAAAACAAATGAAACACTATACTCCATTATTATTATTTTTATTATTATTATTATTATTATTATTATTATTATTATTATTATTATTATTATTATTATTCAGAAAATGACCTTTACTCATGTGGAACAAGCCCACCTACTGGGGAGCTGTAGTGGCCTGAGGCCACTCCAGGATATTCATCTTGTGGTTTCATTCGTTCCTTTTCATGACAGAGGGGTCATCAAATAGTGACTTCTCAAAAAGAACACCGCCAGAGACTTTTGTTGTTAAATGACAGTCATTCTTCTGTATAAATGTAAATTTATTGACAGAGGATCATCAACTGGTGATATCCCGAACAGAACTGCACCAGAAGCTTTTGTTTTTAATTTTCTTCGAAGGAAAATCAATCAGATTCCAAGACATTTCCGACAAAAGGGACATGGATAAGCAGAGACCTTCGGTTCTAGGTTGCAAGGAGACAAGGTCAGAGGGCGTAGGAAAGGGCCTGTTCTCCCCAACTGGAAGGAGGTTCTCCTGCAGGAAGGAGGGAAGGAAGGAAGGAAGGAAGGATGTTCTCATGTCATTGTTCCTGAAGATTATCCAGCAACAGTTCTTTAAAAGGACTTGATGTTCCTGTCATTCACATGTTAATGTTACAAAATAATGAATTACCAAATATTGTAAAACCTGAATAGCATCATATAAAAATATAAAATAATAAAACTTTCCAATCAGCCTCTCTCCCTTAACCCAAATGTTTACAAACATTCCATATTAGTTTCTCCAAAAGAAAAAAAGGAAAAAAATGTTTTCAGTGAGGTCTTTCGACCCTAATTCTGTCAAGACTCTCAGGAATATAAATCCTAACTACTTTTCTATGGGTAAATGCCATAAAATCTGACAGTATACAGGCTCACTGTGTATAAATATTCTTCTTAAGCTTTGTGAGGTTTAAGGTAACATTATCATACATTCCTGCTTATACCAGGGTTCATTTGTATGTATGTAGGTATGTATGTATACACAATTGTACTTAAATTATGTATATCAACATACACACACATATATCTGTATTTAGTAACTTTTTGATGTTACGTAGTTGCTATGTGAAACGTGTCCTGTAGAAAATAGTCTTCACTAGTTATAGCACTGCAATACTTGAGCAATTTTATAGAGAAACAAGAATATGAAGAATGTTTCCCGCGTGAAAATAACACAATGCTTCTGACTTTCCTTGATATTTAAAACAGACTGTTTTGTATAGTAATTGAAATGATTTTTTTTTGTATAGCTGAGATGAATTAATTGTATTATATAGTGAGTTGAAATTATTGTATTGTATGGTGAGTTTAAATGATTTTATTGTATAACGAGCTGTACTGATTGTATCTCACAGTTAGTTCAAACTACTGTATTTTATACCGACTTGAAACGTTTGTATTTTACAGTGACTGGGGCCGATTGTATAGCGAGTTAAATGGATTGAAATTATTGTGTTGTACAGTGAGTTCTGATTATATCTGATAAGAGTTGCAAACATTGTATTTTATAGCGAGTTGAAACGACTGTATTTTATGGTGAGTTGAAACGATTGTATTGTGTTATGAGTTGAAAAGATTGTACAGTATAATGAGTTTTAATTATTGCACTGTATACTGAGCTGTAATTTCATTTCATAGTTAACTGTATCGCTGTATTTAATAAGACACAACTAGACAACGCACCAACACCTACTCTCTTAACAAAGAAAAACAGTTGTATTTGCAGGACACGAACACAAACACTGTACCGTAGGTAGGCAAAACAAAACACCATCTAACAAACACTTAGCTCTTTTAATTCCGTTTTATTAGGCATTCAGTTGCACGCATAGTCAAGATCAATTGTAGCCATTAACAGCTGAGGTCATTAGCATATTTGATTTCACTAAATATCGCGGCAAATCCCTGTCCACTTGCATTTTTAATCATCTGCGTGTGTGTGAGAGAGAGAGTGTCCTTCGCTCCTGTTTCAAGTAAATCAGGAAAAATCTTGTCTATCTAAACAAGCCGGTGTCGGAAGTCTAACAGTCATGTCAAAATCGTTACTAAAAGTCAAAATATACAAAGCATTCACCTCATAATGGATGCATCAACACCACAATGAAACATGTTGTAAACACACGTCGGCAACTTATCTCACATACCACAAACAGGTTGACAAGTCGACGACCGTTAAGTGGGGAACGAAGCTTTGGCCAATGGTCGATGCTCGAATGAAGCACTAGTTAGGACTACCAACAAGTCGTTGACTTATATTCAACCTGTTTGTGATATGTATGTGACGAACTGACGACACGTTTATGACATGTTTCGCTATATTGTGGACGTTACATAAATGGTCCTGCGTATTATGGGTTCAGAATGAAATTATCGTTATGCGTTTGAAAGATTTCCCTCCTTAATTTTCACTGAGGTTCCCAGAAGCTGGAATGAGTTTGGAAAGACATTCGGCGCGTTCTTTTAGTCGCGAGTGCCCTGGATCAATGTAACACACCCTACATAGGTCTGATATCTTCAGTGCAAGGGGCACTTGCAACACTTTCTTGCAAAATTCCAAGTATGCACGTTACTATTTATATCTACTTGTACTAGAATATCATATTGTTTAGGCCTCTTCTGTAACGTAAAGAATTTATCTTTCCCGGACAAATCACGCAAAAATATTCAGCCGCGTTCAGTCATCGTCAGCAACAAAATTTTACCCTTTCATCTAAAGTTGCCGACAGCGTGTACGGCGTCAGCAATATCTAGAAGCAGAAGCAATATTCCATTTTATGGACAACCCAGATCCCCAACACCCCTCCCCCATCCACCTCCCTCACCCTCACCAGGTCCAATCTGGTACATCCACCCCCTCGCCTGGAAGTTGGTGAAATATAGTGAGGAATTTGAAGGCTGTGCTCTTTTAGAGAGGACGCTGGACTGATTGGAAAACTGGCCTTTTATACTGAATGACGCATGAAAATAGTCGACGATTTTTGTTTGTCTGATTACAGGAAAGGCAGTTTCGGGTAGAAGTCTATTAAATATTCAAAATTTTCGTGTCAATAACGGCTCTAGAGACAACTGAATTTTGCGAGCGGGTGGGAGACACAAGCTGTCAAATGTGAAAAATTATGAAAAATGGGAATATATCAACTTCAGATATCCTTATACAGGTCAGTGAATATTAATCCTAATAATTCCTTATTGCACTGTACACGTTTTCCATTTATCTGCGAAAAAGATTCAGTATCCAAATATTTCTTTTCAGTATAAAATACCTTAGTCAAGTGAGATCTCTTAACAGTTTTTACCTGGCGCTGTCATGGTCTCATTCTTATCTTTTTCTATGAATATTCTACGAAATAGGCTTTTAGAGAGAGAGAGAGAGAGAGAGAGAGAGAGAGAGAGAGAGAGAGAGAGAGAGAGAGAGAGAGAGAGAGAGAGAGATAATTTCTCATTAAGAGGATCTCGTATCTCAAAAGACATAACAGTAATATTAACAAAATTAAATGTTTTTCCAAATCTTCCCCGTCGCCCCCCCCCCCCAAAAAAAAATGTTACTGGCTGCTTCCAAATTTCTCAATTCCAGAATCTTTGGCAGGACGAATATTACCGATTCCTTCAGCGGTAATTGAGGGAACAACGCACAGAAACATTCGCAAGGAACTCTAAATTAATCAAAGTAGCAAAAAATTAATAAACTGTCATTATTACTATTATTAATACCAATATTGTTTAAACGTTCAAATGGACACGGCTCCAAATTACTCGTATGCGAATCAAGCCTCGGCAGAATGGCAAGACAACTTGTGGATGCAAAGCGAACACAGACAAAAGAATAACGATAAACAACAACTCAACAAAAAGTATAAACAACAAACACACACAAGTGTAAACAGATGTCAGTACAAACATCAGTCTGTCCTTCCCTGAAACCTTCCAGAGAAAAGAAAGAGGAGGTCCATTTCCTCTTCCTTCCTCCAAAGCAACGAAGGACCGAAGGAACAAAGGATGAAACTCAACGTTGTTTGTCAGTTGTTTGTTTTCGATTCTCCTGTGACTGAAGGAGGAGGATTGTCCAGCCACAAGAGGACTCCCCCTTGAAAGAGCCCTTTCCTTTCTCGCTTGGTTGGACGCCTCTCTCCTGCAGGACTCTGGTCTGGAGGAATAAGGAATGGATCCAGTGTCTGGTGTCGATGGATTCCGGAAGGATGTTGATGTGTGTGAGCGGAACAGTTCGTAACAAACACACACAAGCATGCACAAACAGACGTGGTCAACGTTCATAATACTGGGGGTAATCAGGATTAAAAATTGCAAAAAAAAAAAAAAAAAAAAAAAAAAAAAACGGAATTTTTGTAATTTTTGTTTTTATTTCGAAACAATACACGACCGAAATAGAAACACTGGACTGTGGATTGGCTTGAGAAAGAGGCCATCATTCTCTCTCTCTCTCTCTCTCTCTCTCTCTCTCTCTCTCTCTCTCTCTCTCTCTCTCTTCTAAGAGGTGAGCAATTGTACACAATACTTAGCCACGACCAAAATAAAAACACTGAGTGAATAGCATCGAGAAGAGGGTCTCTCTCTCTCTCTCTCTCTCTCTCTCTCTCTCTCTCTCTCTCTCTCTCTACTAGAACATAACATTCAGCAAATAAATCACCTACCAACAAGAAAGGATAATATTTTAGATCTAGTATTTGTGAACGAGGTGAACTATGTTAAAGAAATAATAGTATATAACACGAGTATTTCGGACCATAATGTCATAGAACTAACAGTCCGTTCCAGAACATATGAAAACAGAGAAAAGCAAGAAACGAAAAAATGGGAAGGATATGGAAAATACAATTTCTATAGTAAGAATATAAATTGGTCAAAAATAAATGAAGAATTAAACAAAGAATGGGAAAATATATTTGTAAGTGATGATATACAGGTAAATACCGATATATTATATAAAATATTAGAGGAAATAGTGGAAAAATATATACCGAAGAAAAAAGTAATCATCAGTCACGAATTCCAAGAGACAGAAGGATCTTGTTCCAGAAAATTAGAAAGTGGAAAAAAGCTCTTGCAAAAGAAAAGAATGCATGGAAAGTGATGGAACTAAAAAGTAAGATAGAAAATGCAGAACAAAAGATTATACAATCAAAAGAAAATGAAAAAGGGAACCTAGAAGAAATGACACTACAAAATATCAAGCAAAACCCTAAAATTTTTTATTCATATGCAAAAAAGATGAATAAAATAAGAGTAGAAATAGGCCCTCTAAGAATTGAAGGGCGATTAACGAATGAAAAAAAGGAAATATGTAACATATTAGCAGAAAGATATAAGAGTGAATTTACACCTAGAATTGAAAATGAAGATAATGATACAGAAATAAGAGATGAAAATACTGAATACTTATCAGATATAGATATTACAGAAGCCGATATTGTGCAGGCTATTAATGAAATTAAAAATGGATCAGCAGCAGGACCAGATGGAGTACCTGTCATATTGTTAAAGAAAGTGGTTCATTCAATCGCAAAGCCGCTAGCAATATTATTAAGACAAAGTATAGATACAGGCAAGATTTATGACGAGCATAAATTAGCATATATTACTCCTACTTTCAAAAGTGGTTCAAGACTGGAGGCAAGTAATTATAGGCCTGTGAGTCTGACATCTCATATTATGAAAGTATATGAAAGGGTAATAAAAAAAAAATATAATGAAACATTTAATGAAAAATAGATTGTTCAATATAGGACAACATGGTTTTGTACCCGGAAAAAGTACACAAACCCAACTGTTAGTCCACCATGAAAGCATATATAAAAATATGATAAATGAAAAAGATACAGATGTGGTTTACCTAGACTTTGCAAAAGCTTTTGACAAGGTAGATCATAATATATTAGCGAAAAAAATTAGAAAACATAACATTGTTGACAAAGTAGGAAGATGGATAAAAGAATTTTTGCAAAATAGAAAACAGATAGTGATTGCAAACGATGAGAAATCGGATGAAGCTACGGTAATATCCGGTGTACCACAGGGTACGGTGTTAGCTGCATTGCTGTTTGTGATTATGATTGTAGACATAGACAGTAATGTTAAGGACTCAGTAGTAAGAAGTTTCGCAGATGACACAAGAATAAGTAGAGAAATTGCTTGTGATGAAGATAGGAACTCGCTACAATGAGACCTAAATAAAATATATAAATGGGCAGAGATAAATAGGATGGTATTTAACTCTGATAAATTTGAATCAATGAACTATGGTGATAAAGTAGGAATGCTATATGCATATAAAGGACCTAATAATGAGACAATCACAAACAAGGAAGCAGTTAAAGACCTTGGTGTGATGTTGAATAGGAATATGTTATGCAATGATCAAATAGCCATTCTATTGGCAAAGTGCAAAGCAAAAATGGGAATGTTGTTCCGGCACTTCAAAACAAGAAAAGCTGAACACATGATTATGCTTTATAAAACGTACGTACGTAGTCCACTTGAATATTGCAATATAATATGGTACCCACACTACCAAAAGGATATTGCACAAATAGAGAGTGTACAAAGGTCATTTACAGCTAGAATAGAAGAAGTGAAGGACCTTGATTACTGGGAAAGACTACAATTCTTAAATTTATATAGTCTTGAAAGGAGAAGAGAACGCTACATGGTAATTCAAGCATGGAAACAGATAGAAGGAATTACCGAAAATATCATGGAACTAAAATTATCAAAAAGAGCAAGCAGAGGTAGATTAATAGTGCCAAAAACTATACCAGGAAAATTAAGGAAAGCACACAGGACATTAATCCACCACGCACCAGCATCGATAATGCAGCGTCTATTCAATGCGCTACCAGCTCATCTGAGGAACATAACAGGAGTGAGCGTAGATGTGTTTAAGAATAAGCTCGACAAATATCTAAGATGCATCCCAGACCATCCAAGACTGGAAGATGCAAAATATACCGGAAGATGCGTTAGCAACTCTCTGGTAGACATCAAAGGCGCCTCACACTGAGGGACCTGGGGCAACCCGAACGAATTGTAAGGTCTGTAAGGTAAGGTCTCTCTCTCTCTCTCTCTCTCTCTCTCTCTCTCTCTCTCTCTCTTCTAAGAGGCATGCAAAAGCACACAATACCTAGCCATGAAAATCTAGAACAGCACAAAAGCTTCCTTATAATAACTGTCTCTCCTAAAAAATGAAAGCAAATCCTTCCGGATACGTTGAGCCAAATCTCTGCAAGTGAAGAGAAGGAGACTTTCTATTTATAAAGGTTCCCTTCGAAGAGAAATAGAGAGAGTGAAAGAGAAATTCCAGCAAGTTTCTATATACAAAGGATCCTTTCTAGGGGATATAGAGAGAGAGAGAGAGAAAGAGAACTTAAAGCAAAGAGCGGAAGGGAACGACACTCAAAACAATGGGGAGCTGTAATCAATAGGGAGATGTATTAAAAGCGCTGTTTACAGTAGTTATACAGAGAGAGAGAGAGAGAGAGAGAGAGAGAGAGAGAGAGAGAGAGAGAGAGAGAGAGAGAGAGAGAGAGAGAGAGAGAATTACATTAATCCATTCTTACAACTTAATAAGGAATCCAAAATCATTTTAGGATAGGAATATCCTTCAACTTTCCCAGGACAACGTAATGCCCATACGAGTCTTACAGGACTTGATGAAGCAAGAGACAAAATAATCCCTCTTTTGGGATCCTACAGCGGAGTTAACAGGATTCCTAATGAAATTAGGGAGGTCTTTCGTCAACTGACGATGTCCGAGTTCCTTAAGGATATCCCTGACAGGATGTCGTTCCGAGTTCCCCAGGGAAAAGGATTTTTTAAGAAGTCCCAAGCATGAGATCCTTACTTAACAGGTCAGAATGAAACTAGCACCGGCAGGTCATTGGAGATAGAATTTAATGTCCAATCACTGTGGCTTTTTCCAGATAAAATGAAAAGTTTGACATGTAATTTGGATAATTAAGTTATAAGGTAATGATAATTGCTTCAACTCTCTCTCTCTTTCTCTCTCTCTCTCTTTAAAATTACAGGATCCTGTTTCATCAATAAATAAATAAATAAATAAATAAATAAATAAATTAAGTGGAAAAGCGCTTGATAACCCCTTCAAGCAAATAAATGCAAATTTAAGTCACAATGCAGACAAACTACGGCACACGCCAATGTTTAAGGTCATTTTGTACATGGTACCCACTTGACAAAAACTAATTATGGCTCCTGAGAGAGAGAGAGAGAGAGAGAGAGAGAGAGAGAGAGAGAGGAGAGAGAGAGAGAGAGAGAGAGAGAGAGAGAGAGAGAGAGAGAGAGAGAACCAAAACAATCCGAGAGACTACACCAACTGATTCAGTGGCTGGTGAAACTATACCATACCTCACTCCAGCAATTTCTTTTTTTACTTTCTTCTTTCTAAAACTTTCAAAAGAAAGAAAGGAAAAACGAAAGCCCTCATAAACATTTGTAGAAAACTCGACGACCCAATTTTGGCTTTTAGGCAGATTAGGACTTGAGAAGAGAATGCATCACTATCCACGAAATATTCGGTTCATATCAACTACTGAGAGAGGAAACCTGTATATATTATGTCACTGGGTTAGACGGTCATGAGGATGAATCATCACTAAATATTTTATGAGTGGGATTCATGGCCAGGAATGTGAGATACACTTCTCTCAAATTTCATTCATTTAATTCACTACTTATTTAGTCATTGTTATTCAGATGTACACGAAGAGCATTTGAAGTGTTAAATTTGTTTATTGCAATGTCATATGACGGTATTCCGCATATGTATGTATATGTATATATATATATATATATATATATATATATATATATATATATATATATATATAATATATATATATATATATACATACGTACATACAGGTATGTATCTATGTATGTACTTATGTATGTATGTATAGATATATATATATATATATATATATATATATATATATATATATATATATATATATATATATATATATATATATATATATATACATAAATTATATAATTTGCCAACAGAATATAAGCGTGTAATAACAAGCCAACAAAAGCAGAATTATAAAAAAAAGAGATACACAGCAGAACGCCTTTAAATTACACCTTTAGAGAAGCCAATTTTGGGTGACCACTAAGATGGTCACGTGACTGCTTCCTCCAATTCACTGGCAAGAGTTTCAAACAAGGTCACATGAGGTCTCTGAAGGCAAGAGTGAAGTGCATTATTGCAGTCTTGAAAAGGTCACTGAAGACGAGGGGAGGGGTCATTACTCTGACGTCATAGAGGTCACTGAAGAAGATAACAAATATTTAAGAGAGATTTCAATTTTCATCAAATATGAAAAGCCTCTTCAATTGAAAAGGTTTTCCTTGACCACAGAAATGGGCGTTTTCTTGCCTTACTAGGGGAAATATTCTCTCTCTCTCTCTCTCTCTCTCTCTCTCTCTCTCTCTCTCTCTCTCTCTCTCTCTCTCTCTCTCCTTAAGGATGCTTAGAACCCAACACTGAAAAAAGACATTTTTCTATACGAAAGATTTTTTACGCAGGGAAACAAGTAAAAAATGCCAGTCGGGTTTTCTGTACAGCGTATAATGTTGCGTGAAACTCTCAGCTACGACCGGGCAGCGCTCAGTTGCTCCCCAGATGCGGTCAAGTGAAGGTGCGTTGCACGCTCCGCATATTCCCCAACTGAAAAAAGCGGGACGCCATATCTTAAAAACTAATCATAGAATCTTCATGAAAATAATCTCAATATGTTTACCACGCCCATAATACCTATGGAATGTAAAGTTTGAACTAT